>JAEIFV010001074.1:0-97227 GCA_018904265.1 Lordiphosa collinella | reverse complement strand
GAATCGTGGTATGGTAAGAACTCAGTATTTCTTGCTCATTTTAAAAGAAAATTTATTGAGCATATAAGGTATACTAACTAGAAATAAAAGTAAAATTAGCTTGTCAAGATGACACAGCCCCAAAGGGCCAAAGCCGCTCTCTCAATCTCTTGGCTTGTGTGCTATAATCTCTAGCCAGCTGAACTAGAGCTACACGAGCGAACTAGAGTAAATGCAAGAAATAAAAAAAAAAGAAAAAGTCCAATGTGCACTGCACAATAGTCAAACAAAAAATGAAATAAAGACGCCGCTATCAACTTACTAACTAAAATTAAAAAAGCAAAGGCCTACTTTATGCACGAACAATTTGACATTCCTACTAAGTACGTTGGGACAAATGACCCCTTTTTCTGTGCATTTTTTCATTTTCTTTTCTTGTTATTGTTTTTAGTAGAAAATACTTCAAAACTAAGACGCGTGATGTTTGTATGTTCAACAAATAGAACACCGTTAGACAGCTGTGCTTCAAAGTCAAAGTCGATAAACCTTAAGTGCGTGTTACTCGAGTTGTGTGGCTAATATAATTCATTACCTTCAAAATGGAAAAATGAAAAGAGACGTTTGTACAAAAATGTTTAATTAAAACTTCTTCATATTTAGGTCGCTAGAATTAATTACAAGCTTTTACTTTCTGTTAGCCGCATTAAATTTTGACCCCTAACTACCTCTTTCAAATTTTCAAAATAGATGTTAAAATTAGCAAATTTTTTTTTATTGCAATTTATTTCAAATTGCTATTTTTTGCGTTTTACAAGATCTTGTTTTTTTGGATAAGCTCAGTATAAATAAAAAAAATAGGGAAAGTTAACTTCGGCTCGGCCGAAGTTTTGTATACCCTTGCAAATTCCATTGAAAACAAAAAAGTTTTTCTAACTAAGACTACTTTTTGGACCTTACTTTTCTATGGGATCTATACTATATAGATGTCTGACTTCGACCAAACTTGGAAATTTTGGAAAAGCATAATACACTGTTAATTACGAAATTTGGAGGCGATCCCATTTAAACCAAAAAAGTTTTTCTCACTAAAACTAGTTTTTCGACCGATCGTTCCTATGGCAGCTATATGCTATAGTCATCCGATCCGGCCGGTTCCAACAAATGTGCAGCGTATATGTACCAGAAGACTTCGTACAAAGTTTGGTGAGGATAGCTTTAAGACTGACGGAAGAGATACCATAGAAACAGACAGACGGGCGGACGAACAGACGGACAAGGCTAAAGGAACTCAGCTCGTCGTGCTGATCAAGAATATATATACTTTATGTGGTCGGAGATGCTTCTTTCAATGCGTTACAAACATCCGCACAATTTTATAATACCCTCTGCAAGGGTATAAAAAATTGTTCAAGACAAAGGAGCCTAATGTTTGTTTGTCCTAAGAACCTCGAATGGGTCGTTAATGTGTTAAAATCCACTTTTTATATGCTATCTCCTCCTACAGTTTTAAAGCTATCCTCACCAAACTTAGCACGAAGTCTTTTGGTACAAATACGCTGCAGAGTTGTCGGAACCGGCCGGATCGGACGGTAATAGCATATAACTGTCATAGGAACGATCGGTCGAAAAACTAGTTTTAGTGAGAAAAACTTTTTGTTTTTAATGAAAACGTCCCTATCATTGGCATACACTTATTTTATATACTTTTACACAATTTTAAAAGTTTGGTCGAAGTCGGATGACTATAGCATATAGCTCCCATAGGAACGATCGGTCAAAAAACAAGTTCGAGTGAGGAAAACTTTTTTGTTTCAATGAAAACGTCCTTTTTATTGGCATATTCTTATTTTATACACTTTAACACATTTCTCCAAAGTTATCAGAATGTAGTTAAATCGACTCGGCTGTTGATGCTGATCAAGAATATATATACTTTATAGGGTCGCAAATGCTTCCTTCTACCTGTTACTTACTTTTGCACAACTTCATGATCGACCTTTTCCCATTCTCAAAGGGAACAGGGTATAAAAAGTTTACAAATATTGGGTTTTTGTGTATTTTAAAAAATAGAAGAAAAATATAGAGGGTAACCCACTTTATAGAAAATCTTAAAATGTAAAAGAAATTTGTTTTATAAACCAAGTTGGCAGTTTTTGAAATTGACACATGTCCCTAGAAAATTTTACTCATTCACTCTACTCACTGGAAAGTGTACAATACAAACAAAACTCAATTCAAAAACAATTATACAATAAAAAAAGTTAACTAAAATGGTTAACAAGAAGCAGCCTCTGGAGAAGCCCAAGAAGTCCACCCAAGAGGGAATTAAGAAGAAGAAGGCCAAACGCCTAACAAAAGAAAAAGTAAAACTTCAAACCTTAGAAGAGGAACAAGAAATTCAAAGCGGCCAGCTCGGCTCAGGCCTTTTAAAAAAAAAAAAACGAAGAAACGCCAGAAGAACAAGTCTAAGAAGGTAACTGAGCCTAACTCGAATCCAGACAATATGCAGGAGGATGTTCCGCCGAATTCCATAATAACTCCAATCCTGCAATACCCGGAGCAGGATCAGAAGTCCAAATGGTTTTTCAACAATCCTTGTGTTATTTCGTAGTCTCCTTTCCTGCTTGCGAAAAACCATTTGAGTTACGTTGAATGAACAATGGGGGTGGCTACACGGCAATAGGACGTTAATTTATGTAAACTTTTTCTTTAAATTTCATATTGCATCCTAAACTATTTTAGTATTTTCCATTTTCACTTACTTCGGCAAATGTTTCTTCCAAATTCATAGTCCTTTTACAAAGTATTAAAAATTGTTGTGTTGGACCTCAAAACTTGTGTACTTGATGGAAAATATCAGTGTTTTGAACCTCACATTTTCAGTCAAAATGGGTTGAGCTTTTATTTGAATAGTTCGATGATGGATAGCTAAGCACTTCGCTCGATATTTTTTGGCTGTAATCATATGTGTTCTGTCCCATAAGACTCAAAAATCTAGAAAGTTTTGCTCGGCCTCAATAATTTTTTGATGTCCAACGATTCGGCAAAATTTATTTTCCGCTATATCTTGAAAGCAAGTGATGATGGCGACAAACCGAGACCAGTTTTATAAACTGTACACAAAACTAGACCACATTTTTGCATCGAATTGGCTTGAAATCACAAAAGTGGTCATTTCGTTCCCCTGTGTAATCAATCCTTGACCTTGATTATCAAATAACTTCAAGGTACAAAACACAAAGTTTGGGGTGATGATCCAGTGGGCGCAACATCCATGATTGCCAAAAACTGACGCCAAAAAATTTTGATGCCGTAATATAGCCGTCAAGTTGGAGTGGATGCGTTCAATGGTTCTCGACAATTGCTACAACTAGGTAAAATCTAATCCAGTTTTCTCTGGAATATCTTCCCTTAACAAATCGTAGAATTGCTTGGTATAGTTTATTTGAAAGCTAACAAGTAGTTCAATTCAAAAAATATAAATAGAGTTAAAACAAATGAATTGGTTGCCTACAAAAAAGGGCTAAAATTATGCATTTTAAGCAACCTTAAGCTTGTCATGAAGAACCAAAACAGATTCGGATTCAACACTCGAAAATCATGTAAATTCACCACACTTCCAAAAAACTCCAGAACAGATTTATTTGCCTGTGTAAATTTTAAAGAGACTTTGCAAATGTAGTTCAATTTGGCTCCCAAACAGACAAAAACCCGTCTGACTATGCAAAGCCCAGCCAAAACCACATGGCAAAATTTTTTGTTTTAGTCTCCCAGCCGAACGTTTAATAGCTTCACTCTAAAACTCAATAACACAGCACAGCAGCACTACAGTGTTGTGATGCAAGCCTAATTTTGATCTGATTATGTGAACATTGATTGCACTAAACAAGAGTGCATCATTTGTTTTGTGCTATCAACTTTTGTTTTCACGCTATAGTACGGATTTGTTGGAGGTCACACAAGGCTCAAAAGTGTACAGTTTATGGGTCGTATGCACAGTTTAATCATAACAGCAAATGTCTGAATACTTTTTTTTATTTATGGAAATTTTCTCAATGCATATTAACTAATGCGTTTATTGTATTTCTACTTTAAGATTCATTTTCTTGTATATCAAAAATGCATATAAATTTTAGATGTTTAGAAAAATTTATGACATTTCACTGCCATCTCAGCTCTCAGTATCTCTCTATTTACTGTATGCCATTATTCTTGGCTAATGGCCGATTTGAGGGGCGATTCAAGGCTTATGAGTATCTCCAGCACATAAATTTTCCAGGCGTTGCGCAAATTGTCATTCATAAATTATGTTTCGCCTGCGAAAGCTTCAATTAATGAGCTCGCCACCCCACACCCCACATACTCGTACGAACGTACACCCACAACAATTTGACAGTCGATCATAAAAATCCGCCTAATGGAGTTGAGTTCAAAGTGCCGAACATAAAGTCAAAATCAAATCAAAAGCCACGAAGAGCAGGCAACTTAATGGGAGTGGCGGGCGGCAGCAGTGTCTTTTCACATAACAGACAAGCGGAGCATCGCCTGCTGCACGCATATCCAAAAATGCTTTAACATTCTCCATGCATGCCAAATTCTGTTCCGGGGGCCAGAACAACCTGGTGCGGTATGTGCGATATGTGCCCATATCGTTGCTGATTGCATCAGGTGCATGGATGGCGAGGGCGGGGAATTCGCATGGATCTCTGACTATGCAGGCATTTTGGTAGTTGGCAAACCATTGGCCATTGGGCGTTGTGGAATTCCACTCAGTTGAAACGCGCACAGATGAAAAAGAGTCGCATAGACAAATAGTATTTCTATGAAAAACAAGAAAGAAAGTCGGTCAAGCCCGACTATATTATACTCTGTACCAGTTGGGGTCGCCGCTCGCATTTGCTCCCGATTATATTATATAAAATCGGTATCCAGGGAACACCACGAGGAGGCCATTGCAATAGCAATGGGGTCGATATATGAATAAAGACCTACGAGTCGACTTGAGTTGCTTAAATACTTATCATTTAAGGTGCTGTTACATACTTTTGCACAAACTTGTTATACTCTATGTACCTTTGGTACAGGAGAGAGAGAGGATTGGCACGCGCCGCAGACAAAAAAAAACCTTTGCATTTGCCAGAGCTAGAGATGGGCGTACATCGAAAACTACGCGGGACTCCGGAGTGACCAGAGTGACTTAACATCATTGTGTTGCTTGATATTATGTAAGAATTAAAGAACTAGACTATTTTTATATTATTTGCAATTTAAACAATCCTCGTCTTAGTAGTCAGATGGGTATCGGGCGATATATTTGTCCCCCGAGACCATCTCTAATTTCTCTCTCTCAATATTGTGTGTGTGGGAAAGGGAAGAGGGAAAATGAGAGCGTCCTAGTTAGCGGCAAGAATCCAATTGGACAATTACTCAGACAATATATTTGCGGGTTTAATTCATTTAAAAGGTGGAATTTTTGGCGGGGCGGGGTCATCACACTCACAACGATCCAATATGAATCGTTAAATAAAAATTTTTCCAAAAATATTGTTGGCTATCACTTCACTGTGTAGTCGTTGCTCACATATACATACATCTACATACATATGAATGTGTTTTGCTGCTGCAGGAGCAGCCCAGATATATTGAATTTTCGTTTGCTCATATCTTTACTACCGTTCATCCGATCTTTACCATTCCTTTGTCGGATCGATAAATAATCCTGATTACTAAATATGTCCAGAAGGAACCTCCTATCTATAAAACTGTGAGAGATATTACGTTTTTTCCAATTTGCGGGGGCGGGAGGGGGCGTGGCAATAATTGAAAATAAACTTGATCTGCCTGCAAGTATAAGAAGCATATGTCCCATACATGTCAAACCTCTATCTCTTACCATCTCTGAGATCTGTGCGCTCATACGGACAGACAGACGGACATGGCTATATCGACTCGGCTGTTGATACTGATCAAGAATAGATATACTTTTATAGGTGCTATGTCGATGTCAAACTTCTATCTCTTACCATACTCTGAGATTCTGTTGTGCTCATATGGAGTCTATAAACAAAAAGTTTTTCTCACTAGAACTTCTTTTTCGACCGATCATTCATACTGCAGCTATATGCTATAGTCATCCGATTTTGATAAAACTTTGTAGAAATGTGTCCAAAGTATATAAAATAAGTGTATGCCAATAAAAAGGACGTTTTCATTACAAACAAAAAAGTTTTTCTCACTCGAACTAGTTTTTCGACCGATCGTTCCTATGGAAGCTATATGCTATAGTCATCCGATTTCGACCAAGCTTAGTGAAATCATGGGAAGGGATAGTAAACTAAGAAATACGTACTTTGGAGGCATTTCCATTAAAAACAAAAAAGTTTTTCTCTTTAAGACTAGTTTTTCAACCGATCGTTCCTATGGCAGCTATATGCTTTAGTCATCCGATCCGGCCGGTTCCGACAAATGTGCAGCGTATTTGTACCAAAAGACTTTGTGCAAAGTTTGGTGAGGATAGCTTTAAAACTGACGGAGGAGATAGCATAGAAACAGACGGACAGACGGACAGACGGACTAAATCAACTCAGCTCGTCGTGCTGATCAAGAATATATATAACTTTATGTGGTCGGAGATGCTTCCTTCTATGCGTTACAAACATCCGGACAATTTTATAAAAAAAACATTGCTAATTTTAACATCTATTTTGAAAATTTGAAAGAGGTAGTAAGGGGTCAAAATTTAATGCGGCTAACAGAAAGTAAAAGCTTGTAATTAATTCTAGCGACCTAAATATGATGAAGTTTTTGATTAAACATTTTTGTACAAACGTCTCTTTTCATTTTCCATTTTAAAGTAATGAATTATATTAGCCACACAACTCGAGTAACACGCACTTAAGGTTTATCGACTTTGACTTTGAAGCACAGCTGTCTGACGGTGTTCTATTTGTTGAACATACAAACATCACGCGTCTTAGTTTTGAAGTATTTTCTACTAAAAACAACAAAACAAGAAAAAGAAAAAATGCACAGAAAAAGGGGTCATTTGTCCCAAATTACTTAGTAGGAATGTCAAATTGTTCGTGCATAAAGTAGGCCTTTGCTTTTTTAATTTTAGTTAGTAAGTTGATAGCGGCGTCTTTATTTCATTTTTTGTTTGACTATTGTGCAGTGCACATTGGATTTTCTCTTTTTTTTTTTTATTTCTTGCATTTACTCTAGTTAGCTCGTGTAGCTCTAGTTCAGTGGCTAGAGTAAATTATAGACGCGCACAAGCCAAGAGATTGAGAGAGGCTCGGCTTTGGGGCTGTGTCATCTTGACAAGCTAATTTTACTTTTACTTACTCTAGTTAGTATACACTTATATGCTCAATAAATTTTCTTTTAAAAATTAGCAAGAAATACTGAGTTCTTACCATACCACAATTCTGTTTGTGTTCGCCATTGTTCAATAAATTTATGTAAAACTTTAGGTGTGTTTGGAGTCGTTTTTGCCTTGTAAGCTGGAGAGGAGTCATTTTTAAGGTACTCTGCTTGTTTGTAAATAATGTTGTGTGGAGAGGCTTCCGAACCTTTTGATATAGTTACTTTCGTCGAAAAAAAGCCGGATGGTGACCTCTCTAAACTCTACGGAATAAGGTCGGGCCCCCTATTTTTAAGAACGAACATTTCAATCTTAATTTTTTAAAACAGTTTGTAAAAAACTAATTACTAAACTCCGTACTGCAGACTTCATTTTCACGAATGAATAAATCGAAAGTTAAACTTTTTTTTATGTTCATGCATACCAAGGGTTCGAGCCAGAACCTTGGGTTCAGGAGCTTTGAGAATCGGTCCGCGAACCGTACCTTAGACTTTACAACGGGTTCGAACCCCCGTACCGAACATCCTGCAGAATTTCAGAGGTTTGCAGTCTTGTGTCTAATAAAGTGAAACTGGTGCAAAATTTGGTCACAACTGCGTGAATAGCCTGTTCTGTGGGTCAATTATGACGACCATAAAATGAAAGTAATTTGCGAGTCACATTTCAAATGGAGCACGAATTCAGATAGTAAGATTCAATGATTTTCAAGAGCTGTTCGTTTTTTTAGTTTTTTCATGGTGAAATGGAAAACCTTCTGAGCGTGAGGTATTTTTGAAACATTGGGTACTCTATTATTTTAAAATCTTTAATTTAAGCATAAGCCATACAAATTCCTACTTAAACTAAACACACATACTCTAAGTCCATTTAATATGAAAGGATTAAAATGTTTTTGGGAATTAAATTTGGCAGCTAAAGAAAAAATTAAGCTCTGCATACTGCATATTTCGCACAAAATTTTCCAACCAAAATGCAAATGGTTAAAATTTATGTGGTGCACTGACTCAATGGCTATAAATTTCAAAGGGGGGGGTTGAGCCAAAGTCCTTGGCCAGTCAAATTCAGTCATAAAAGTTCGCCACTCACTAGCGTCGAAATAAAGTTGAGGAATTTTGTTTCGCTTTTTTTTTTGTTTTGTTAATTAATTAAACCTTGAGAATTGGTGAAATCAAATTAGGCAACACTTGGAATGTAAATATTTAAGTATAAATGTCGAGCAACAGCAGCTGCAGCTGCAGCTGCTTAACGGAATATGCAAATTGTCTAAAAGTATGCCACAGACAATGGCAGACTGACAAACAACAGTATTTTGCAATTAGTGCAACTGTCAACAGAAGCCAAGGGACATGTGTGCGTGTGTGTGTGTGTGTCTGTGTCTGAGTGCCTGCTCCGTCATGGCCAATGAATGCCCAATGCAAGGCCATGTTCTGAGCCTGTCAACCGCCACATCATGTGGCCTAAGTGCGCTTTGCGGTTGTCTCTGTTGCTGCTGCTGTCTGAACCACAAGACACTTGGTATTTAATGCAATATCACTTTTCACTTTTTACTTTTAACTTTTAAATGATTTTACAATACTTTGCACTCGCAACACATGAACTTTGCCAAGATTAATTTGACTTTATGCTTAGGAGCGAACGGTTTTCTCATGTGTATATCCTTTTCCTTCTTTGCAGGTAAGCCGCGTCGAGCTGTTGTCTATGCTTAACCCACGCCCTCTTTGCCCCCCACAACCGGTTAAAGCGTAAGGCAAATGAAAGCAAATAGCCAAAGACGAGGAAGCGACGATGCAGCAATGGCAGAAGCTGATGAAAGTACAGAAGACTCTAATTGAATTTCATGAGTGTGTGTGTGTGCGTGTGTGTGTGAGAGTCCTGGGATTTTATAAGCATGTGCGAGCAAGCGTGTGTGTGTGTGTGTGTTGTTGCAAAAAAAAAAAACATTTCAATGACATTTCAATTTGAATTTCTGCAACGTTCTTTCGGTAGCTAAAGCAGAAAATCACGGAGAAAAACTTTAAGTGAAAAACTGGTTAACTCGATATGATTTAAATCAGCCATGCCCTTTGGGTGCGTTTTGTTTTTGTAATTGCTCCGAAGATAGGAAATAAATGGTCGTATACATGCAGGGCGCGCGGCATACAAAACGACACCCGTGCAAACAAACTGACCAACAACGATGTATTGGTGCTTTTCTTTGTGAGTATTGGAGACTGCTCTGCAGTATGCTACTTT
This sequence comes from Lordiphosa collinella, assembly GCA_018904265.1. Taxonomy (NCBI): domain Eukaryota; kingdom Metazoa; phylum Arthropoda; class Insecta; order Diptera; family Drosophilidae; genus Lordiphosa; species Lordiphosa collinella. The sequence goes on along the minus strand of JAEIFV010001074.1, from coordinate 87,653 downwards.
TCGGTATGTTTGATTTAAATGGTTGTTAATTAAGCTTACATTTTGAACTCAGAAATGAGTACAATTGCTCTACAACAAACATCCCTGTAGTTCAGCTGGTGTCAAGGCACTACCAGGCTTAAGGGGGTCTTCTCATTGAGCAACTTTTTTTTCGACTTTTTTTTTTTGCATTTATTTATAGCTTGGATATTCAAAAATATCCCCCCAAAAGGATTTTCGAAAACTCGAATTAGTTTAGGAGATATAGTCCTTTTAGTGACCCAATGTGACCTAAATTCCCAAGCAACTGCAAACTTAAAGCGCGTTTATCTCGAAACCACGTTTTTCGAACTGGCGGCCATGATATCTCCAGTTCAACTGAACCGATTTTCATGAAACAAAGTGGAATCGACGCAGAATTGTCACCATTCTCGGGTGAACCTCGACCATAATTTTAAAAAATTTTTTACTATTTTTTTTTTTACACTAAACTACAAAAAAAAGCCCGAAATTGAAATTTTTTTTTTGAATGGCCGCCATTTTGTCAAAAAAAATCACAAAATTAAGTTTGAGGTTCACCCGAGAATTACATCTATACTGATTATAACCCCGTTTTTTTTCATTTCGGACGCTCCGTAGACCCGGAATCGTGGCCGCCGTGACGACACTTTTTTTTTCACCACCAACTTTGAAGTCTCATTACTTTTTAAACAGCCCTCGTATCGAGGCAAAAAAAATTTTTGTATTTACTTTGAACCTTTTGTAATACAATAAATAAAAAAAGTTTTCAATTATTCTTTGCGTTTTCAAATAAGAATTTTTTTAAAAAGGGTCCAAAAAACGGGTTTTGAATGAGAAGACCCCCTTAACGACCTGATGCATCATCGAGCGTCAGTCGCGTCGTTAACGACAGGTAATGCATCAGAGCGCTAGTCTAGTACTTGAACTATAGTGTGCACCCATCACCACACACTAATGACTGGTAATGCAGAGTCGTACCGATCGGTACGTTTTCCGGACATTCCCATACAAAATTCGTTAGACAAATACATGGCTGGTGGTTGGTCTGGTGGCGAGTGCTCACTACGAAGAGCTAGGGGGTTCGTCAGTGCCGCATCGGTGCAGCTGAACTACAGGGATACTTAGTATATAATCTCTACCTTCAATTGGAAACTATTTATAGAGGAAAACGATCTGCAGATTCTCTGAACATAGTAAAACACCATACCTGGGTACAATTTGTGTAATTTTTTCAGAATTTTAAAGGATTTTTAAAATTAACAGAAGCCATCCTGTACCTACTGGTTGTTAGCCGTCTCAAGGTAGAGGATTAATTATAATTCAATAATCAACCGAATTCAACAAAGATTTGAAGCATATGGACTCAACAATTTAATAGCCGATTTCCACCTCTACGCATTCTGTCATCGATTGCACGATTCATCGATAAATTCTGCAAGGCATTTCTACCACGTTCAGCGTTCACTTCCGCGTTCACAACAACAACAGCTGACCTGGTCTATTTGTTTACCTTTGCTCATCAATCGAAATGGATTTAAGTGACGTTGTTTTACTAACTGCATTGCAAAAGCAACAATTGCAGCTAATGCAGTTAAACAAAAATGTTTTGTAATTGATAAACGAGTGTGCTATGGTCAGCGTTGGGTACGAGGAGTACCACCCACGTAGCATTTGGTCGTTATAAGTCACAAGCCCAGGCCCGGCGATAGGAAAATCCGAGCCCGGGGGGAAACACACCGTTCCCCCGTTTATACTAGACTGCCAGATTGCTCTGCCTCTTGAGCTCTGATAACTGATAGTCCGCGAAAAGATACTTTATGCAACAGGTCCCAAAGTATCTCGAAGTGGACTATGTCGGTAATGCCTTATATGCTGTCCCGTTCTGTTTTTTGGACGACATAGGAACTTAGCTAGATGGAAGGGAAACAGTGCCTTGGTGAGAGACCAAATGTTTTATGTTATGTCTTACATTTTGTGCAAGGGATAGTCCGCGAAAAGATACTCCAAGCAGTTACTGTAAATAACATTAGTGCTTTTTGCTAACAGAGCCAGTCGTTGGGTAAGACGGGCTGGCGGGGGGAAAGCTATCGAAAATTAACAGTGAGTGAGCGAGGTGAAAGAGCGCTCCGCCGCTGATAACAGAGCGCGGTCAGTGCCTCTATTATTTACAAATTGTACAGACAGTTCGATAAACATAAAGGTACAAAAAATCTTAAAACTAAAATTCCCCAATCAATTTACAAAAAAAATCCTTTTTTGGGGACTTTTCCACCATTTAGCAGTCCTTTAATTCATTTCTTTCTTCAAAAATTCAAACCTGAGCGCCTCGATCAGCTGACGAAGCCAACGTCAGAAACGACGCAGCAGAGCAATCTGGCAGTCTAGTATTATTGATCTGTAGAATCGCCGTTGCTCTTTACACTCTTGGCTCATCAGCGGAATTTCGAACGATTGGGAAACTGCTTGTTCTTCCGTATACCCCGAAGTCCGTCCATGTTGTCTTGCCATAAGTCGAGAAGATAGAAGGTTGCCTCTGGGGTCCAGTCCATTTTTCGTCCGCCTGTAAGGGAGAAAGGGTAAAAATTGATTCAAATAAATAAACAATATTTAAAAGAACTTACCTTCCATTGCGCCCTTTTGTTGTGCCAGCTGATTTTGTTATCAAACTGTTCTATCGATATAGAGACTTTATCGATACTCATACTCGGTTAAGTATAAAAAAAGAGTTGGCAGACCCAGCGTTCAAAGTGAACGCGACTTTTTTTCCCGTCCCCTAACCTCCCCCTCGGACATCAACTGAATAGTTTTTATATGAAGCTCAGCACGCGTTCTTCGGTAATTGAACGCGAACGCAGCTATAGTAGAAACGCCCTGTATTAACCCGCCTCGGGACTATTAATGATAAGACTGGTTACAGATTCGTTTTCGTTATTTATTTTCCGTGACCGTCTGGCCCGACGTCTCAACGTGGTCTGTCACTTTTGTGTTCCACTTGCTCTAACGATGACACGTCTCAGGGCAATCGTTATCGACCAGGGCTTACTCCATCGCTACAGGTCTCCACATCCCTTTAATTTTCTTTAGCCGGATCTTTAATATCTAAAGTTGCCGTAGGGATGGAGTGATGTGGCTCGAGATTTAGCTGAGGCTGTTCAAGGGCGTCGCTGGACTGCTGAAAATACACAACATTTTTAAGTATTCCCATGTCCCCCACTATAATGCTAGATTCCTTAGCCCCTCTCTTTTTGTCTGCAGCTTCTTTCCCTTAATGTTTTTTTTTTCAAACAGAATCCTTTTTTCTTTTTTTAACTTTCCCGTCACTTCGGCCAAATTTGCAATTTAGTCTCTAATTTTATATTTTAACAGGAATTTCCTGTTTTTGGACTTTCTTATTTGATTAAGGGATTTTCAATCTCTTTCCTACTGCCCGGTTCATACTTTCCCCCTCGCCAGTATGGTCACTTTTGTGTTTCACTTGCTCTAAGGATGACACGTCTCAGGACAATCGTTATTGACCAGGGTTCACTCCATCGCTACAGGTCTCCACACGCCCTATAAGGTTACTCAGACAGACTGTTTCGACAGCATCCCTGCGGTTTCTTCAGTGAGCTTGCAACCGCTAAACACACCAACAGCCATTAGCAATCTATATAAATAAAAATGGTAAAAAAAAAAAAGTATAGTAAGAACGGCTGGACTGATTTAGCTCAAATTTGTTTTTAACTGCTTGTAATTGCCAGGAGAAGGCTTTAGGGCTTTTACAAAAATGGTCCAAATACCGCGAAGTTTGCAAAATTTTGACGCTTGCCTGCGTAGGTTGATGAACTAAGGCCCGATTTCTCAATGTGCGGTTGGTCAACTTGACAGGCAGTTTAACCGAAATTGCGTGTCTCATGCTGTGCTTGGCGCAACCGGAGGAACAGACTTAACCGCTGCTCGAGCACTGGTTAAAGTTAACCGCGAGCTCAGTGCCAATGGAATTATCGATATACAAACAGCTGACAACAACACTTGCTTTGTTTATATTATTATTTGCCGCCACAAAATGTTCATGAATAAACGAATTTTTCAACTTCACGCAATGTAACTGAAAATTTGAAGAGGCAGAGCAACGAATAAAAAAGAGGCTTTATTACTTTACTGATTTGGATGATGCCAAATTTGTTCAACGATTAAGGTTAGCAAAATCAACAACTAAAATAATTCTTGCTAGGATTAGCGATCAAATGTCAAACTAACAGTTAAAAAATTCACTAAAATTGCGATTCAATTTATAAAGACTCGGATTGTTAACAGGAATCATGCATTGCTATCAGAGACCAAAATCTTGGTGGGCTGCGTTTCTATGCCTCATCACTGCAGGCGACTTCTGTGGAGTCAGCGTTCCTTCGGCAAGCCGTGCAGTTAAGCAGTGACCCACGGCATGGGAATATATTGCACTGGATGTTGGAAAACCAGGTAACCAGGTGCAGGGAGACATTGCGAAACTGGGAGTGTCCTTCTGGTGGAATGTCGCTCGGGACAGAGGCGAGTGGCGGGCATTAGTGGCAGCGGCCGAGACCGTAAAACGGTTGTGATGGCCAAAGAAGAAGAAGAAGAAGATGTTGGAAAAATGCAGGAAACAATCAATGGCTTCTTTCAGTTAGCCAAGTTTCCAAAGGTTATTGGGGCTATCGACTGCACCCATATCCGCATTCAATCACCAGGTGGCGAAAATGCAGAAATATTCCGCAACCGTAAGGGGAACTTCTTCTTAAATGTGGTTGCAAGGTGGCCAGGATCTTCACACGCCACCACCGTGCTTAACAACAGCCGCGTTTGGAAAAGGCGATTTCCAGTGCTGTCAAAGGGGATGAGGATATCTCTGAATACGGCATTGGAAGTTATAGTAGCCTGCGGTGTCTTGCACAACATAGCGATTCTTGAAAATGATCCCCTGCCTTCGGAAGATGAAGAAGCTCAGCCAGTTGAAGACGCTGATTATGCGGATGAAGCCACAGCAAGCAACACAAATAATAAGGTCCACCAGCAAATGCTCCTCAGCCACCGAAAAGTTTTTCCCTCAAGGTCTTTTTGCACCATCACATTCATTCATCATCGTAATTCTAATTTTATTCAACTTTAATTTTAATCAACAATGACCAGCAATAACCAATATCATAAAAATAAAACAAACCAACACAGCTGATTTGGTCGATTGGTTAAACAGTTTCTGGTCACCCTAATGCAGCGATAGAAATTTATCGAAATCGGATGAAATCTTTGAAAAAACCAAATGACTTGACCGCTTGTCAACTAGGAGGTAACAAATTTGACCGGCGGTTGGCCAACCGGAACTTTTGAGAAATCGGGCCTAAGTTGATGAAATAGGAGGGAAATGGTCCCAAAACCGAAAAATTTGAAAAAATTATTCCGTTCATCCGATTGCGTTGAAACTTTCGGGAAACCTTAAAAGCGGTTACTTTCAATTGGATTCACAGTCATAAGTGCATAAGCAGAATAGAATTAGCAACCACTTTGATTAAGATCAAAAATAGGTCGCTAAACCTCATACTCGTAAATGTATAAACTGTACATAATTTGTAATACCTTTGCAGAGGGTATGTAACGCATAAAAGGTAGCATCTCCGACCACATAAAGTATATATATTCTTGATCAGCATGACGAGCTGAGTTGATTTAGCCCTGTCCGTCTGTCTGTCCGTCATTTTCCATGCAATCTCCCCCGTCAGTTTTAAAGCTATCCGCACCAAACTTTGCACGATGTCTTTTGGTACAAATATGCTGCACATTTGTCGGAACCTGACGGATCGGATGACTATAGCATATAGCTGTCATAGGAACGATCGGTCGAAAAACTAGCTTTAGTAAGAAAAACGTTTTTGTATTCAATGGAAACGTCCCTTACGTTGACATATATTAGATTTATATACTTTTACACAATTCTACAAAGTTTTGTTTTGTTAAAGTTTTGTCGGATGACTATATCATATAGCTGCATTGTGAATGATCGGTTGAAAAAGAAGTTCTAGTGAGAAAAACGTTTTTGTTTTAAATGGAATCGCCTTCAAATTGGCTTGTTATGCTTTTCCATGATTCCACTAAATTTGGTCGAAATCGGACATCTATATAGAATAGCTCCCATAGAAAAGTAAGGTCCGAAAAGTAGTTTTATTTAAAAAAACAAACTGCAAGGGTATACAAAACTTCGGCCGAACCTTTAAGCCTTAAGGAATTATAATGGTTAAACCAACTTTGCTTTCCCTGCGGCTGTATTTAAAACAAACTAAAAACTCTAAATGTAAACTGTGAAACTCAATTAAAATGTGCCGGGCTGCATAATACCTACAACAAATACTAACACACGCACACACACAAGCACACTAGTAGTCTCAAAGCCTTTAAAAACCCGTTGAAATGGCGCCAAGCGGCATTAAAAAGCCCTCAGCAGAACAGCCTTCTTCTATGTACGTTCACTTGTATGCAGACAAATTAGTGGCACTTTTCACGATTTTCCCCGCTCTCTCACTCCCTCGACATACATACATACAATATGTGTAGCTATACATAGAATAAAACGGGAATTCCAACAAAACGGACAGCAAATTAAATTCCTGTTAAACTGCCAAGAAGCAAACGGAACAACGGCAACAGGAACCAACTGCCATAATAATAATAATAGTAATAATAATGAATAATATATTAAAGCTTCTTTAATGGGCAGACACAGCAAAAACAACAGAAACGTAGATAGAGAAGGGAGGGAGGTTCTTGGGTCTATGCAGCCGCTGATTACACTAAGCAGCAAAAGCAACACTTTGGGTAAAAGAAGAAAAAAGTGAAGGAATGAAATAAGAAGGTATAAGGAATAAAGGATGAAGAAAGGACAGCAAGAGAATGGAGGGAGAAAGTAGGTAAGATAGTAGGACAGAGGAAGCAAGGCGGATGCCATAAGGATAATAGAAGAAAGTGTGATGGAAAGTAGCACAAAAAGACTACAAACATGAGAGGAACATGAGAGCTCGTCATGCTGATCAAGAATATATATACTTTATGTGGTCGGAGATACTTCCTTCTATGCGCTACAAACATCTGGACAATTTTATAAAAACTAAAGGTGGAAAGGACAAGTTGTTTAATACGACTACCGATAATCTTACAAAAGCTTCTAGTGTAACCACCTTCCTGATCACTGTAGAGTGTGCCAAGCGGAAGTGCTGGCCATCCAGGAAGCTGCCACCTACCTGAACACACTATCGGTCTGGAAACGAAACGTCAAGCCGCCCTTTAAGCCCTTGACTCGTAAAGCAACAATACAAAAACACTTACTGATTGTAGCTCATCTCTGAACGAGATCGCACGACATTTCAGCATACACCTTATACTAATGCCTGGACTTCGCAACATAGAAGGAAATGAGTCTGCCCCGCTCTAAGTAGAAGGAGACTTAGGACACTGTGTCAGCCTCTACTACTCATCCTCTCGGAGACATTTGCGCTAGAGATTCCAGCTATACTAAAATTCATTCTGTCCACACAATGTTCAGTAACGAGGACCCCTCTCAGTAGGAAAAAAAAAAGGTTAACATGGAACATATGTATGTGGCAACGCAATGGGCCCAAAGAGGCCTAAATGGGAGGGTGACTTGTCGCTCACAGCCATTGCATCCTTGCCTAAGCTAACCTGATAAAGCAACTTGCCATAAAAATGAAAAAGCACAAGACTTGGCTAGACTTGAACTTCACTCTTACCACTAAGTTGGTGACCCCTACTAACAGAGCGATGCACTCGCAAACCTGCTTGCCAACGTGAGCGACGAAATAGTGTTGGTGCGTCGGACATGGTATCCGCCACAGTTGAAAAAACTCCACCCCTAAAAGCAGCGACAGCCATTTCTCAGATACGAACGATGCAATCGTTGTAAGGACTATGATTTTCTATGATGATATGCACCTGATAAGTTCGCACAGGTTTTAAATGGGACAATCTAAGCGGACAATCGACCGGCCCTAAACCTACATGCAAAAATTTGTGGCTCTTTCTCTTATAGTCTCTGAAATCGACGAGTTCATACGGACAGACGGTCGGACGGACAGTCGGACATGGCTAAATCGACCAAGAATATACATACTTTAAAGGGTCGCAAATGCTTCCTTCTACCTGTTACATACTTTTGCACAACTTCATGAGTACGGTCCAGTGATGCCACCGGCCCAAAAGCCACACCATACAGTGCATTTTTCGGGATGCTTTGACAGTTCTTGAAATGCTTCTGGCTGCTCTTCACACCAAATACGGCAATTTTGTTTGTTTACGTATCAATTCAACCAGAAATGATTTGGATCTTCATCCAACTTTGCCAGATAGGTCGTGTGGCTGCGATTCTTGCACCAGCTGTATTTTAAAAGGTTTTATATCCAAAATTTTCAATGTAGTGGAGTAACAGAGGCCAAATTGCTGCGAACGAAGCCGAATCGATAACTCACGGTCATTAACAACACTGGCGAATACAGCTGCCATATTTTGCTCTGTCCTCACTCTACGTATGCGTGCTGGTGGTTTTATGTCCAATAATGTTAATTTGGTCACAAGATTCCAAACAGCTGACCATGAAATGGAAGAAGTGCACCGAGTAAGAATTTTGATAATAATAATCTGCAAGTGTTGTTGTTAAATTATAGACCAAACTGAGCATGTTTGACAGTAACATGTGACACGAAAACAGCAGGGCTGCCAGAAAAAGTGTTGCCAAAAAGAAAGTTGCTTTAAAATCACCCTTTACATAGCACAGTAGGTCATAGACTCCTTTTTCTGTGCAAAATTAATAACGACCACAAAATCATTGCACTATAGCATACTCTCCCATAGGAACTATAGCATATAGCTCCCATAGGAACGATCGGTTGAAAAACTATTTCTAGTGAGAAAACCTTTTTGGTTTATTATGAAAACGTCTCTATCATTGGCATACACTTATTTTATATATTTCTACACAATTCTACAAAGTTATATCAAAATCAGATGACTATAGCATATAGCAGCAGTATGAATGATCGGTCGAAAAAGAAGTTCTAGTGAGAAAAACTTTTTTGTTTTAAATGGGATCGCCTCAAAATTTCGTAATTAACAGTGTATTATGCTTTTTCAAAATTTCACCAAGTTTGGTCGAAATCAGACATCGATATAGTATAGATCCGATAGAAAAGTAAGGTCCAAAAAGTAGTCTTAGTTAGAAAAACTTTTTTGTTTTCAATGGAAGCTGCAAGGGTATACAAAACTTCAGCCGAGCCGAAGTTAACTTCCCCTATTTTTTTATTTATACTGAGCTTATCCAAAAAAACGAGATTTTGTAAAACGCAAAAATGTGGAATTTGAAATAAATTGCAATACAAAAATACATTGCTAATATTATCATCTATTTTGAAAATTTGAAAGAGGTAGTAAGGGGTCAAAATTTAATGCGGCTAACAGAAAGTAAAAGCTTGTAATTAATTCTAGCGACCTAAACATGAAGAAGTTTTCATTAAATATTTTTGTACAAACGTCTCTTTTCATTTTCCATTTTAAAGTAATGAATTATATTAGCCACACAACTCGAGTAACACGCACTTAAGGTTTATCGACTTTGACTTTGAAGCACAGTTGTCTGACGGTGTTCTATTTGTTGAACATACAAACATCACGCGTCTTAGTTTTGAAGTATTTTCTACTAAAAACAACAACAAGAAAAGAAAAACGGCACTTTGATTTTAATCAATTTTGCACAGAAAAAGGGGTCATTTGTCCCAATGTACTTAGTAGGAATGTCAAATTGTTCGTGCATAAAGTAGGCCTTTGCTTTTTTAATTTTAGTTAGTAAGTTGATAGCGGCGTCTTTATTTCATTTTTTGTTTGACTATTGTGCAGTGCACATTGGATTTTCTCTTTTTTTTTTATTTCTTGCATTTACTCTAGTTCGCTCGTGTAGCTCTAGTTCAGCGGCTAGAGTAAATTATAGACGCGCACAAGCCAAGAGATTCAGAGAGGCTCGGCTTTGGGGCTGTGTCATCTTGACAAGCTAATTTTACTTTTACTTACTCTAGTTAGTATACACTTATATGCTCAATAAATTTTCTTTTAAAAATGAGCAAGAAATACTGAGTTCTTACCATACCACGATTCTGTTTGTGTTCGCCATTGTTCAATAAATTTATGTAAAACTTTAGGTGTGTTTGGAGTCGTTTTTGCGATATAGTTTTTTTTGTCGAAGTTTTGACTCCTTTTCAACAAAAATAAAGCTTGATGGCACCATCACAAAAGCCGGATGGCTTTCCGATGGGTCGTTCTGCAATGCGACTCTCATGTTCGTGGTCAATTTAAACTACTTGACATGACGACGCGAAGACGACAAATTCAGGCATGCATGGCAGCAGTAGATTTCGGGATGACGGGAAGCGTTTGACTAAAATCTCGGGAGAGCAATATCCCGCCCCACCAAATCGTCTCGAATCACCTTGTAAATTCTTCATCGTTTGGTCAACTGCCTTCAAAGCTCTTTTTTGCGCCATCGTGCATTTATCCCAAATGATGATTTTGGACGGACAGACGGACGGACAGACGGACAGGGCTAAATCGACTCGGCTGTTGATGCTGATCAAGAATATATATACTTTATAGGGTCGCAAATGTTTCCTTCTACCTGTTACATACTTTTGCACAACTTTCCCATTTTCAATGGGAACAGGGTATAACAAACTCTTTTTCTGTCATACATACATAGTTAAAAACACTGTTAAATTGTCGATCTAATTGTCATTGGTTTTTCCAATGCTACGAATACAGCAGAGAGGGGAGAACGCGCTAAACCACAAAGAGGATTTTGAACAAATAAATTACATATATGCGGCAGCGGTAACAAAACAAAACAGCTTGACAAAAAAATGGAAAGGGGATATTGCTCTCCGGAGATTTTAGTCAAACGCTTCCCGTCATCCCGAAATCTACTGCTGCCATGCATGCCTGAATTTGTCGTCTTCGCGTCGTCATGTCAAGTAGTTTAAATTGACCACGAACATGAGAGTCGCATTGCAGAACGACCCATCGGCTGCTGAATTCGCGAGATAACTAAGGCGTTTCCGTTGATGTTTTGACAGGATTGATATCGTTTTCACCAAATTTTTGCGAGTTCTCATTGTCGAAGGAGGAACTCATCACCAAATGTTCCCCGGCATGCACAAAATCTAAAACTCAATGGGATTAGTGAACGGGCAATACTACAAAGCGAAGAATAAGAATGTCGATTGCTTGAATTTCAATTCAAAGTCAAATCACTGGAGGACAAAAGGTTACTGGTCATAAAACAAGCGTCCAAACTTATTCCGAGAGTTTAGAGAGGTCACCATCCGGCTTTTGTGATGGTGCCATCAAGCTTTATTTTTGTTGAAAAGGAGTCAAAACTTCGACGAAAGTAACTATATCAAAAGGTTCGGAAGCCTCTCAACACAACATTATTTACAAACAAGCCAAACAAAATGACTCCTCTCCAGCTTACAAGGCAAAAACGACTCCAAACACACCTAAAGTTTTACATAAATTTATTGAACAATGGCGAACACAAACAGAATCGTGGTATGGTAAGAACTCAGTATTTCTTGCTCATTTTTAAAAGAAAATTTATTGAGCATATAAGTGTATACTAACTAGAGTAAGTAAAAGTAAAATTAGCTTGTCAAGATGACACAGCCCCAAAGGGCCAAAGCCGAGCCTCTCTCAATCTCTTGGCTTGTGCGCGTCTATAATTTACTCTAGCCGCTGAACTAGAGCTACACGAGCAAACTAGAGTAAATGCAAGAAATAAAAAAAAAAGAGAAAATCCAATGTGCACTGCACAATAGTCAAACAAGAAATGAAATAAAGACGCCGCTAGCAACATACGAACTAAAATTAAAAAAGCAAAGGCCTACTTTATGCACGAACAATTTGACATTCCTACTAAGTACATTGGGACAAATGACCCCTTTTTCTGTGCAAAATTGATTAGAATCAAAGTGCCGTTTTTCTTTTCTTGTTGTTGTTTTTAGTAGAAAATACTTCAAAACTAAGACGCGTGATGTTTGTATGTTCAACAAATAGAACACCGTCAGACAGCTGTGCTTCAAAGTCAAAGTCGATAAACCTTAAGTGCGTGTTACTCGAGTTGTGTGGCTAATATAATTCATTACTTTAAAATGGAAAATGAAAAGAGACGTTTGTACAAAAATGTTTAATTAAAACTTCTTCATATTTAGGTCGCTAGAATTAATTCAAGCTTTTACTTTCTGTTAGCCGCATTAAATTTTGACCCCTTACTACCTCTTTCAAATTTTCAAAATAGATGTTAAAATTAGCAATGGTTTTTTTGCAATTTATTTCAAATTGCTATTTTTTGCGTTTTACAAGTAATTTCTCGTTTTTTTTTTTTTGGATAAGGTCAGTATAAAAAAAAAATTGTTCAAGACAAAGGAGCCTAATGTTTGTTTGTCCTAAGAACCTCGAATGGGTCGTTCATGGGTTAAACTCCACTTTTTTTATACTCTGTACCAAAGGTACATAGAGTATAATAAGTTTGTGCAAAAGTATGTAACAGCCAGAAGGAAGCATCTCCGACCCCCTTCGATAAAGTATATATATTCTTGATCAGCATCAACAGCCGAGTCGATATAGCCATGTCCGTCTGTCTGTCCGTATGAACGCACAGATCTCAGAAATGGTAAGAGATAGAGGTTTGAGTTGTATGGATATTGGATATGTTTATTATACTTGCAGGCAGATCAAATTTATTTTCAATTTTTGCCACGCCCCCTCCCGCCCCCTCAAATTGGAAAAAACGTCATATCTCCCACAGTTTTATAGATAGAAGGTTTGTTCCTTCTGCTATCTCCTCCGTCAGTTTTAAAGCTATCCTCACCAAACGTTGCGCGAAGTCTTTTGGTACATATACACTGCACATTTGTCGGAACCGGCCGGATCGGATGGCTATAGCATATAGCTGTCATAGGAACGATCGGTCAAAAAACTAGTCTTGGTGAGAAAAACTTTTTGTTTTCTTAGTAGTATTTCTTAGTTTACTATCCTTTCCCATGATTTCATCAAGTTTGGTCGAAATCGAATGACTATAGCATATAGCTGTCATAGGAACGATCGGTCGAAAAACTAGTTCTAGTGAGAAAAACTTTTTTGTTTTTTTATGAAAACTTCCTTTTTATTGGCGTATTCTTATTTTATATATTTTAACACATTTCTACAAAGTTTTATCAAAATCGGAAGACTATAACATATAGCTGCAGTATGAATGATCGGTCGAAAAAAATTGCCTCCAAATTTCGTTATTAACAATGTATTATGCTTTTCCATGATTTCACCAAGTTTGGTCGAAATCAGACATCTATATAGTATAGATCCCATAGAAAAGTAAGGTCCAAAAAGTGGTCTTAGATAGAAAAACTTTTTTGTTTTCAATGGAAGCTGCAAGGGTATACAAAACTTCGGCCGAGCCGAAGTTAACTTTCCCCTATTTTTATTGATCATATCTCAATTCATGTGTTACTTTGATCAGCCACATGTTAGTCCTCCACGAAGGTTTCCACATAATTTTTGTCTTAGTTTTTGGTCTTCTTCGAATCCATTTTTTGAATTCTGTGCTTGATTCTCGAGGGTACCTTTGGAGTGTTAAGAAACATGCCTCAAATCAAAGTCTAAAGATTAAGTTTAATCATCCAACATTTTTAGTTTAAGTCATGTTTTTTGGTATCTAAGGGACAATGCTTTGCAAACTTTGGTTTAAATCAAAGTAACCTTTTGAAAATACGAAAACATTTTGTTAGAAATCAACGCCAACTACAAAAATCTATATAGTTGAAAGGCAACACAGCGTATGAGTGATATAAAACACTTTGGAAAAAGAACTTTTTTCTCTTTTCTCGGTAAATATACACCACAAACTAGCATATAAGGGGGCGCCAGAATGACCTTAAATTTTCTATACAAAAAAAAGCGTCCTAGTGTACGTATATCGGGAATTGGGCTATAAATTGTTATCAGTTATCAGTGATCTTTTCACACACTTGCCTCAGCCTCAGCTTCAGCCAAAAAAAAAGCCACCCAAATTTGTTGTAGCCCAGTGTCATAGATGCTTAATATTCAAGTGCGCTGCCAACTGTGTCTCCAACGATGTTACAGGTGCCATATACACACAGCCCACCACTCCAGCACTCCACGGCCGTTTGGCTTCTCATCTCTAAAGCACTTGGCAGCATTTGTGTTAAGTTAATAAGGCATTCGGCTGTGGGGGGGCTTACACCAAGTGCGGTGAAGAGGAGGGGGTGAGCCTGAGCGTGAGCTGTTGCCTGGAGCTCATCTTGCATGTTTTGGGTGCGTTGCCTAATCAACTGGCGCTTATTTATTTAACTTTGGTTTCACATTTGTCAAGCAAGCAGAAGAGATGTGTTTAACGTATGTGAGTGTAGTATGTATGTATGTATGTATGTAGGTATGTGCATGGCACATATTTAAATTGAAGTCAACAAAACGAATGCTGATTATGCACATAAAATTTAATATGTTTTTTGTTTTCCTCTTTTTATTTTCTGTGCCAGCCAGCCAGCTGAAAAGTATGCTACAAAAACCCGCAAGGTCTAAGATGCCCTGCCGTCACTCAAAAGCATTTTCATTTTTCCCCTCTTTCACGTTCTCTGTTTAATGTAGAAACTTACTCATGTAAATGAAAAACGCAGGTGGAAAAGTTTACATTTTTTCCTTTCTGTTTTGATGTGAAAAGCGGCCAAGGCATTTAGGTGCGTGCGTGTTTGTGTGTGTGTGTGAGAGAGAGTGCGAGTGTATTGGCACTTGTATTTACATGTTATTTAGTTGAATGAGGACTCAACCAGGGACTAAAAGAGACCGACCTTGGGTGTTTACAATTTTGGAATCGATTGACCAGGTTACAGCTTGCTTGCTTTTATCGTTTAGGCTCAGTTTGAGTCATTAGTCCAGGCTCAGCTTTAATTTTATTATATTAAAATTTTTAACAATTTTTGCTGTGTTTCATTTATGCTAATCAAATGTTAACCCATATTTATGCATTTGAACAACTGGCTGGGCAAGCACTTTGTGGGTCATCAAATATGCATAACAATTTGCACCCCTTTCTCTCCCTCTCGGACGACTAGTTACATGTGTTATTTTCCAGGGGTCATGAGGATGAGAAAAAAAAAGCAATAAATGTTTGTTGCTCCTGCGTGCGCCTGCATGCTGATTTCCGTTTCCGGTTTACGAGCCTGCACACACACACACACACACAAACAATTGCGTGTAAATATTCAGAGGCATTCTCCACATATGAAACGCAATTTTTATGGCATTCATTTTTAATAAAGTCTCTTAGACCAGCCTCCTTTTCTCTCCCTCTCTCGCTCTCGCTGTCTCTTCCCTTTACATCGATACGCCGCCTACCTGAATATCCTCTGAGCTGTGTATGGGTCATCTACGCTTGGCTGAATCTCTTTTCCATCTTTTTTATTTACCATTTTTTGTTAGTTTTTTTTTCATGATAGCAAAACCAAAAGACACCTGGCCTTAGGTGATGACAGGGTGATACCACTGTCACTGTTATTGTGTGAAAGCTACGACTTTGAAAGTCTAGTTGAGAAAGTTAAAATTGACAGCAGGTTTTTAGGGAATGTACAGTTCTTACATGCACCAGGGCGGTTCAATTTGTTCGGGTCCAAAAACGTTTGATACAACCGGAGAAGGCCGAAGCTAAATCAAATCGAAGCCCGCGAGCTATTTAAATATTCTCTAATTCATATCACAATTAAGAAAGTCGATCAAGTCCAACTCTGTAACATTAAAAGTAGCAGTAGATGAGGACAATTTGAAGTGAAATTTGACATGTGGACCTTCGATTTTACATATGTGTGCTGTCTGAGTGCAAAGATTGTTCGGCAGACTTTGCACACGTTTTTAAGTTTTTCAGGTAAATAAATTTGTTGACATCTCACTCGTGATTCGTTACATAAGTCAACCCCTAAAATGCTCAGTAAGGTTTGCCAATTCACCATAAATAGACTAACAAACGACCAGCGCTTGCAACTCATTGAGTTTATTCTAAAAAATTGAACTCTATGAGAAATGTTCATTAATTTTTGCATATTTTTTCCTGAGTTCCATTGTCAACAAACAGAATTGTCAGAATTTGGTCTCAAGAGCAGTTAGAGGCAGTTGAAGAACAGTCAATGCACGCTGAAAAATACATTGGACCGTAACGCTACAGTCAATGAAGCAAATTGCCATGCATTGATTACCGACTTTTTTGTCGAAAATGGAAGAATTGGACTTGGTTGACTTGTGGTTTTAACAAGACGGTGCCACACGGCAGGCAAAACTATGGACCAAATGATGATACGCTAGTATTTTTTTGTTTTTATTGACTATACAGCTCCCCAAAGGGTCAAGCCGAGCTTCTTTCAAATCCGAAACCAAAACAGTGACCAAAACTGTTTCCAAAACAGTGACCAATACAGTGACCAAAACCGTAACCAATACAGTGACTTAAAAGTGACCAAAACAGTGATCAAAACATAACAGTGAACAAAACAGCGATTTTATTATGCCCAAATTTCAGAAGGGACGAGTTCCGGTCAAATAGAAACGGTCAGAACGGCAAGAAAATTTTAGAAGTGTGGAAAATATAATCCATTCCCTGGAAAAAGTTTTATCTGACTTTCGGATAAATTAAGGAAGAGCTCTCATACATACTCGTACAAATACTCCTACAATATATGTAATGAATTTACTCGCAAGAAGCAAGAACTCTCTGAACTCTCGGAACAGGGAAAATGTTCTATTAATACCAGTCGATTTTTGAGAATTTTGTAAACTTATTTATTTAAACAAAAACTTGCTTTGTGCCCATAGTACATAGTAGGAATGTCAAATTGTCCGTACAGCAAGTAGGCCTTTGCCCTTTAATTTTAGTTTGTATAATTCTAGCGACGACTAAGTATCATTTCTTGTTTGACTCCTGTGCTGTGAACATTGGATTTTCTATTTTTTTTTTTTTGTATTTATTGAATTTGATATCATACTTTGCCAGTAGCGTGCCGCCTTTTGGACCCACGAATACATCCCACCAGGAGGTTTGTTATTTTTTAGCCTTTTTATGGCTAACAAGACTTCATTATGGTCCTCCCTCATGCGCCTTTCCTGCTCATTTTTCTTCCTTCTGAAAAGGCGCTTTTCCTCTCTCCTTTTCTCCCGGTATCGCTCCTTAACAGCCCGCGTTGCTCCAGACTGCAGAGTTCTCCTGTACGCAACGTCTTTCTCTGCAGTAGCGTGGCGGCACTCATCATCGTTCCATGACTGTTTTCGTTTGTTTTCGGCAAATCCGAGAATCTCTTTGGCAGCCGTACTCATAGAGTGTGAAATATGCTTCCACTGCTCGCCTACACCAGAAGGGCCAGGTGGGGTTTCCCTGAGCAGCTGGGTGAGTTTTGCTGAGTAGGCTTCGGATGTCCGTTGTGATTGCAGCTTCTCAACGTTCAGCTTTCGGCGTGTGTCAGACTGTGCGGCAGGTGCCACACTGAGCCGTGTTCGTACTTTGGCTGCAACAAGGTAGTGATCCGAGTCAGTATTGGCTCCTCGGCGCGCACGTACGTCTAGCACACTCGATGAGTGCCGTCCGTGTATCACAACGTGATCAATCTGGTTTCGTGTCGATTGATCAGCGGACTTCCAGGTCGCCTTGTGGTCGTCGCGGTGTTTAAAAAGGGCTCTGACTGATTTCAGAATGCATTGACTGCTAGCTGCAGTGTAAGCGCAGCTCTCCACAAGCCTAAATATAAGAAAGTCACTAAAGTTGAATGTATGCATTTGCTACCCATGACTAAATTTTCTAAATTCATCGACACTACTCTCATTGCCGTCATTCTAATCATCGTAGTCCGAAGCAGGGTCAATGCTAAGAAGCTTCACCATTTTCACCATATTTCTGCCGTTATCCGAAGTACATGAATAAAATTACATGGACTTGTCGATTTGACTGGTTGTTGTTGTCATCATTTTGAATCACTTCGTCGTAAGAACGCTTAATATGATTTGTCAAATTAGTGCCATCACCCCAAAAAAGAACAAATTAATTTCAAAAGAAACCTTCGATTACATACATACACATACTTTGAAAATTTACAGACATACATGTGTACGTAGCAAGAACTTCGAATATATCTCGATTCTCTTTCTCTCCTATGCTCTTGCGAAGCTGAAGGCAACAATAATAAATGCAGACAAGGCTGTATAGTCGATTTTGTTTTTGAAGTCGAGCCACAAGCACTCACACACCCAACCGGTTGCAGTTTTTCTTCGAGTTCTTCTTTTGCTGATAAAAAAAATATACATTTGTCTCTTTCTAACAATTGCCTATGCAGAAGGATAAGCAAAAAAGACGCCATGCGTTTGATTATTTCGCAATATCTATCGCAGTGCAGCGAAAACGACGCGCTAGTGTTTTTTTATGTATGGTAATCTAAGCAATGTTGCGATAAGTGCGACGTAAAAGAAACAGAAAAAATTTAAAAAAAAATTCTTAACAAATAAACGATGAAACACAACTGAATTTCTTATGTATGTACGTATGTATGCACATGTGAAGGTATGTGTATTAGTGAGGGATACTCTACTAATACTGCGATAAGAGTACTCGTCTAACAAAGGAAAGATCGTCAATTTGAACATATGTATGTATTGTAATGTTCGTGTTAAATTTATCACAGGGCAGCTTCCATTGAGATGATTGAGCTTTGGTTTCCACTGTACATAACCATAAACCCACGATTCGTCACCAGTTATGACGCCTCTGGAGCAAATTTGGGTCGTCGCGGACAGAGTTTAACATCTCATTAGTAATGTTCATGCGATGCTGTTTTTGGTCGCAATTGAGCAATTTTGGTACGAATTCTCCGCGGCGACCCGTCTCATGCCCAAATCATTGATAAAAATCGAATGGCACGAGCGAATCGATATTGTTTAGGTCCTCAGCAACTTCTCCGCTAACGTTGCTTCGTACGATTGGCCAATACTTCATTAATTTTTCCGTCTGTTGTTGAAGTGCTCGGGCGTCCGGCACGCTGTCGTTCACATCTTCTCGGCCTTCTGAGAACAAATTTTATTGTACCACCGATTAAACGTTTGCTTCGGTCCAAGGTAGCGGTTCGTCACGTATGATTCCACAGTTAACGTTCGAATGCATCCGCGCACTTAATTTCGTTTTTCACACAAAACTAATATAAATACTGTTCCAGTTTCACTGAGTACTGAAACAAATAATAATAAAAATAAACTTGAACTGACAGCAAGTATTTATATAAGATGTTAACTCTCCATACACTTTGAACCTCAAACTCTAACCCCCTCTGAGATCTGTTTAACTTAAGTCTCAAGTCTTAAACTTTAAAATAACAAGACACAACAGCAGGCCACATAAAAACAAATAAAGACAATTAGTGACTTAACGTATTAAGACTTAAACAGAGCCATATAAATATTTGGCTTAAGCAAATATTGTTTAAATTAAGACTCATCTCTAAGTGAATTTTGCACTTAAGTAGATTTACCTCTCACTTCATTTGCATAGCTCAACCGATCATTTAGTTTGGGTCTTAGTAGACCACCACCCTGTGTACCTCCTGTCGACCTTTGCCAGTTACAACTGGTCTCTGTTCAGTTTGTTGTGATATGTCGATGGCGATTATTATAAATCAACTTTAAGCTTCAAGTGGGTGCTGCTCCTGCTACACGCTGTGCCGCCACACTGGGCGTGTCGACTTCGTATTAATTCTCCTACATTTCAAGGCGACGACGGCACTGACAGTTCACCACAAATACATAAATAAATACATACAAATAAATGCGAATAGAGGTTGTTCCTGGCAATTGACAGCATAAAAAGGATGCGGGGATTTCCCTATTGCTTCACGCCCCACTGCTCTTGGGCCCTTTTTTGGCCTGTTTTGCATTGACAATTGTGGTTTTGGTTGGGCTCACTTTTTGCATTTGACATATGGTTGAAAATTGAAATTGAAAAGTTCTGAAGTCAGCAAAAGCTGCATAAGCAGTTATTTAGCCCACAGCAGCAAATACGGAACGTCCAAGCATGAAACTGCTTCCAAAGATTTTGTGGTCAGCCCCCCCTCCCCGAAAAAAAACCGAAACAAGAAACAAAACACAAAAATATAACTGTCAAAAGCTGTGCCAAAGAAGCTTAAACTCCACATACTGTTGTGAGCTTTTCATAAGGATGAAAAGTCGAGGCTGAAAAGCTCAAGACACCTAAAACTTTAGCAAGAAAGCATAAGAACTTTGTTGACAAGCAGCTTTCAAAAGCTAATAACTTTTAAGCCATAAGGGTTGTGTACTATCTGCCAATTTGTGACCAAGTTTTTGGTTGAGTAGTTTATGATATAGAACTTTTTTAAAAGTTTGAAGGAGATATGTGATAAGTTTCAAATAGTTTAGCTTGATTCTTGTTAAAGCCTTCATCCAACTTGATCCGGAAAAAAGTACAGTGAATAAAAACTAAAACCAACTAAATATAGTACGCTTTTTTAAAACAATACAAAATGTAAAAATATTCCAAACATACCAAAGCTATTGTAAAATAACATACAAAACCAAAATATGAGAAATTTAAAAATATGATAAAAGCTAATGTAGGACCCCTATGTACCCATTTAAAAGCATCTTGCCAAGGCCACCCTTTAATATTTCTTGCTTTGACAAATGTAAGTGTGACCAGGTTCGGTTGTCAACTTTCATTGAAAAGCTGAACATTTTGTAGTACATACAATCTAACTTAGAACTTTTCGTTCATTTCAGGTTAGTTAAACTTTGGGCGAATTTGTTGCTTGAGATAAGTTTTAGCTTAAGAGCTTTGGTTTATTCATTGTATCGATAAGTTGCAATGGTGTGACCAGAGATTTTGTGTATTTGATTTGATTTTTGTGTGTGACTGATCTTATCTTTTGCGAAAAAGATTATATAATTTAAAATTAAATAAATATATTTCGTTTCTGAGGAACATCTGCGATCCCGGCATGAAGTATTTGAAAGTCAGGTCCCACTGGCACATTCTCGAAACCATTTGCTGAAAGTTCTGTATGGTACCACTATTTATGTATGTGAACTTTCCCATAAGAGATGAATGCGCGTTCGGGTAAACTAGTCACTTTCACAACACTTCCCTTTTTTTTGGTGAAAGTCTAGATTTACTTTCGATATGTTATCGAATATCGCAATGTCAGCAATATGTACATTTGAATGTGTCAAGGGCGTATCCAAGTAGGGAGGGGGCTCAGAATACAGAGGGCTTAGTTCAGGGAGAAGTTTAACCATCTTGTGTGGAAAGTGAGCACCAAATTTCGCCCCCTTTGGAACAGAATGCTAAAATGCTTTCATCTCTATATCTAAACAAGAAAGAAAGTCGGTGAAGCCCAACTTTAACATACTTTGTACCTGTGAAGTGCTGCCCATCACCGTTGCGACCGGAGCTGCCCATAATTGTTAATTTTTCTTATATCTCGTCAACCGTACGTCGGATCTTTACCATTCCTTTGGCAGATCGATAAATAATCCTGATTACTAAATATGTCCAGAAGAAACGAACATTCTATCTATAAAACTGTGGGAGATATGACCATTTTTTCCAATTTGCAGGGGCGGGAGGGGGCGTGGCAAAAATTGAAAATAAACTTGAACTGCCTGCAAGTGAGAGAAACATATGTCCCATACATGTCAAACCTCTATCTCTTACCATCTCTGAGATCTGTTTGCTCATACGGACAGACGAACAGACAGACAGACAGACGGACGGGCATGGCTAGATCGACTCGGCTGTTGATGCTGATCAAGAATACATATACTTTATAGGGTCGGAGATGCTTCCTTCTGCCTGTTACATACCTTTGCACAAACTTAATATACTCTGTGTTAACTTCGACACTGCCGAAGTTTTATCTACCCTTGCGGTTTGTTTTTCCAAATGAGACTACTTTTCGGACTTTACTTTTCTATGGGAGCTATACTATATAGATGTCCTATTTCGACCAAATTTTTCTGGAATATTGGAAAGGCACAACAAACTATCAAGTACAGTTTTTGAAGGCGATTCCATTTAAAACAAAAAAGTTTTTCCCCTTAGAACTTCTTTTTCGACCGATCGTTCGTAGTGCAGCTATATGCTATAGTCATCCGATTTTGACAAAACTTTGTAGAATTGTGTAAAAGTATATAAAACAAATATATGCCAGCGTAAGGGACGTTTCCATTAAAAACAAAAACTTTTTCTCACAAAAGCTAGTTTTTCGACCGATCGTTATAATGGCAGCTATATGCTATAGTAATCCGATCCGGCCGGTACCGACAATTGTGGAGCGTATTTGTACCAAAAGGGCTTCGTGCAAAGTTTGGTGAGGATAGCTTTAAGACTGACGAAAGAGAGCATAGAAACAGACGGACATACGAACGGACACACGGACAGGGCTAATTCAACTCAGCTCGTCATGCTGATCAAGAATATATATACTTTATGTGATCTTACATGCTTCTTTCTATACGTTACAAACATCCGGACAATTTTATAATACCCTCTGCAAGGGTCTAAAAAATAATAGAAGCCTGAAATTTGTACATTAGTTTTCATTTGTAAGGCCGAGTTTTGAAAAATTCCTCCTTGTAGAGTGGAAATATGAAGATCTTAAAAAGCAGGGGTTATTTTGGGTTTCATTCGGGGGTGTCCTGGAAATCTCTAGAGAAATCCGTCGGTGTCCCAGAACTTCGAGAGATTTCGTTTTCTTCGAAAGTCTAGTTCGAAAAGTGTGTGTATAAGATTATGGTCCTACTAAAAAAACAGTGATATATTGCGTGGGTTCGTGAAGTCGCTATTGGTTGGTTAGTGTATTGGCTGGCTTGTGTATTGGTTGGTTTGCCAAAATCTCCCAACACAATACGAGAGGTTTGAAACCAACCAAAAGAGATTTCTAAGACACCGAGAATTGTTTTTGGGTTGGAATTTGGTTGGAAGGGATTTCTGGGACACCGCCGATTATGTATTATTCTAGATTTTTGATGTCCAACATTCTTAATTTGGGTTCGGAAGATTTTAGTTGTAGTGAAATTTTATTTCTGCGTCACGCACCCCGTGTCAGGCTGACATGGCATTGAGGTGTTGCTGTTAAACGTTTGACGGTGGACATGATACACACACACACACCCGAGTACTGAGTATCGAATACTGAGTATTGAGTTCTTAGTATCAAGTACTTAGTATTTTGAATCAAGTAATTAGAACAGAGTACTGAGTGCGGAGTACTGAGTATAGAGTACTGAGTATTAAATACTAAGTACTGAGTATCGAGTACGTAGAATCCATTACTAAATATAGAGTACGGTATATCGAGTACATGGTATCGAGTACTTAGTATCGAGGACTTAATATCGAGAGCTTAGAATCGTGTTCTATGTATGGAATACTGAGAATCGAGTACTATGTATTGATTACTTAGTATCGAGTACTTAGAATTAACTACTAAGTATCGAGTATTAAGTATCGAGTTGTTAGTAACGATTATTTAGCAGTGAGTACTTTGTATCGTGAACATAATATGGAGTATATGAGTATCGAATACTGAGAATCGAGTACGTGGTATCTAGTACTGAGTACTGAATACGGAATACTGAGTATCGAGTACTGAGTATTGAATACTGAGTACTTAGTATCGAGTACTTAGAGTCCATTACTGAGTATAGAGTACGGAGTGTAGAGTACATAGTATCGAGTACTAAGTATCGAGGACTTAATATCGAGAACTTAGAATCGAGCTCTAAGTATTGAATACTGAAAGTCGAGTACTATTAATCGATTACAAATGTATTATCGAGTACCTAGAATCAACTAATAAGTATCGAGTACAGAGTATCGAGCTATTAGTAACGATTACTTGGCTGTAAGTACTTTGTATGTATCAAATACAGAATATCAAGTACTTAGTATCGAGTACTTAGTATCGAGTACTTAGTATCGTGTACTTAAAATCGAATACCAAGTAGCGAGTACTTAGAATCGAGTGCCGAATATTGAATACTTAGGATCGAGTACTTGGAATCGTGTACTGAGCATCGAATACTGAGTATCAAGTACTAAGTATCGAGTTATTTGTATCAAGTACTTCGTTTCGAGTACTAAGTATGGACTACTTAGTGTCGAGTACTGTGTATCAAGTAGTTAGTAACGAGTACTAAGATGTGAGTAGTTAGTTTCGAGTACTTCGCATTGAGTACTGAGTACTTAGTACTGAGAATTCAGGTCTGAGTAGTGGGTGGGATTTTTAAGTATCGAGTGTATGTTATACATGAAGGCCTCGTTCTACGATCTATAAGACCGGTGAAACCCATGAAAAACTTGCCATTTAAACCGTCTCAGAAACAAAACTTTTCCACGGAAAGCTTAGTTAAGACTTTGTAAGACATGTGCAGAAAGCTTTTCGACCCGAAAGCTAAGTTAACAGCTGATAGAATGTAGAAATATGTAGGTGCGTGTGTGCACAGTATATAGGATTCGCGCCGAAATTTGTGTGTGTGTGTTTGTATGTGCTGAAATGTAAACAATAACAACAAAAGCGTCCCAAGCAGCAAGCCCGGCCCATGCACACACACACACACACACATACTCACACACACACTGGCAACGCAGACGCACAGTTTACCGTTTGTTTCTCCATTCAGTTTCACTTTCAGTCGTCGCCAGACTTCCACACGGAAGCGTTCGTTGCGTGTCTCTCTCTCTATTATCTCTAAATCTCCTCCCACTATCCAAATTCATTTTTAATTTTGTTTTTTTTTTTTTGTTTTGTTTTGGACGCCAAAAAAAAAAGACCAAAATTTGGCCTAAATGAACTTAAAAATGTGAAAACGCTTAAGCAAAAATGCAAAATAATTGAAAACCCCAACTAATTTGTGTAATCATAAAAGCAAGAAAAGGTTCGGCTTGAACAAAGGTCTAGACGAAAAGTTGCTCAGTTGTTGTGGCTGCTGGTTTTTGTTGTTGTTGTTGCTGCTGCTGCTGCTGAGTGTGTGAGAAATGTGTATGTGTGTGAGTGTGTGTGTGCGACATAAATCTATAAAGACATTTTTAATTTCCGCTCAATGGACACAGAGAAGAACAAAAAAACAATCCAAACAGACAACAAAAACTGTGTAAACTGTGTCAACTGCCTCGGCAGCAGCCCAAGCAGCTGTTTGTAATGCAGTTTTAACCGCCACGACAGCCCTCCCCAGCCCCTCCCTCTCCACCACCGCCCTGGGGGCTTTATTTATAAGTTTGCCCAACCTAAAGACAAGAGCTGGGCTTCTATGCCACTTTTTTTCCATTCTTCTTGTCTATTTTCCTTTGTTTGCACACAGCTTCAAGGAATCTGCATGTGTGCTTATGTGTATGTGTCGGGGTGTCTGTGTAAATATATATATATATTGAAAATGCTTTGACATTGATATATGCCACTTTAGCTGCGCTTGTTGAAAGTGTTTTACCGAACAACAGATCAATTTGAAAAGGGCTTAGAAATTTATGTATTTTGCCAGGCAAAAAGTATTGCCTACTTTTTGGTGCTCCTGGGAATAGAGCAAACAACAACACATGGCCAAATTAAACGTGGTGACCCTTGTATACCCTTAGAAAGGCACATTATAACAAATATTTGGCTGACTTTTGGTTTGAAGTGAATTTCATTTCTGGAAACTGCTTGATTTTCCATTGAAAAACAATTCCTTTTCAACGAATTTTCTAAGTTTTTGTGTGCAGTTTAAGATATATTTATCCGATTTTCATAGGCGAAATTTTAGCATAATTTCAGATCATTTAATACAAAAAATTTTTTTCTCACTAGAACTAGTTTTTCGACCGATCGTTCCCATGACAGCTAAACGCTATAGTCATCCGATTATAACAAAATCTTTGTAGAATTGTGTAAAAGTATTGAAAATAAATATATGCAATTTTAAGAACATTTGCATTGAAAACAAAACATGCATTAAGACTTCTTGTCAGACTTTACTCTTCTGTGGTACCCAGTGGTTTCAATAAGCTTTCAAGATAAACGATTTACAAAACGGGACAAACTTCCGAAAATCATAGACCTTTACTCAGTTGAAAACTTTCCGCTTATACGAACTTTGGTACGCTGGTTACGAAAAAATTGTCAAAATAGCCAGCATAGCGACAAGTGTCTCGAAACGAAGAGAGAAATCAACGTATGCACTCAATCAAAGCGCAAATGAGTAAAACATTTGCAGGACAAGTGTGTCAGAATAGAAACCGACTATAACTATGAAATGCCATTACATTTGTGTTCAGTGTAAGGTCGTGGGTTCGATTACCAGACCAGACTAAGCAAAGTTTTCATAAGCCAAAACTGGTGAGGGTCTTGAAGTGAATAAGGATGATAAATGAAACAAGCTTAAAATGATTCTGCTTTGAGCTCGAATTTTTTGCTTAATATAATCCCTACGAGTTCTCAGCGGGTTTCTCTAGGCGAAATTGCAGAATGGGATGACAATACGAGTGCAACGTTGGCATATCTATTGGTAGCAATAACAAATGTGCAATAATAACTAAGCACATCAGCTATATACGCAGTCACATTGTCACTTAGCCGACTTCTTTAAACAATATCAGCGGACTTGAAATTGCCGAATCAGTGGACTTGCAGTTGTAAAACATTTTTTCTGAGGTTTCTATGCAAAATAATTTTGGAACGTTACGCTACATTTGTTAGTTGCTTTACGAATGAAGGAGTTCCTGAAATAAAACTTTGGTAACGACACCTGGACAACGCTACAAGATGCAATGCTAAGTTTCCAAATGTTTATATTCCGCTGCTAATAGTCTTGGCATTGTCAATTACAACATCGGCTTACAAAAGATCTTTTTCTTCTTTGACCATTTGATCTAAAAGTAGTTTCATTTAGGCCCGATTTCTCAAAGATTCCGGTTGGCCAACCGCCGGTCAAATTTGTTCCTCCAGTTGACAAGCGGTCAAGTCATTTGGTTTTCTCAACAGCAGTTTCATCCGATATCGATAAATTCCTATTGCTGCATTAGGGTGACCAGACACTGTCAACAAATTAGGTATTTTTGTTAGGGATTTTTTAATGTTATTGAATGCTGCTGGTAATACTTTCGCGAAAAATTTATTAAAGTTGATTGCGATGAATCAAAAGCTATAGCTGGGGTCACTTGTTTACCTGCACGGCTTATCAAAGGATCGCTGACTACACAAAACTCAGCCGCAGTGATAAGAAAGTTGCCACATGCATAAGAACGTAGCGCCGCCAAGTCCTGCTAACAATCCTAGTCACAACAAATTGAATCGCAACTGAAGTCAAGGCTTTAACTTAATCTCTGATTTAAACATTTTGTGGCAGCAAATAATTAAATAAACAAATCAAATTTTGAAGCCAGCTGTTTGTATAACGATAAAATATAACGATAATTCCATCGGCACTGAACTCGCGATTAACTTTAACCAGTGCTCGAGCAGTGGTTAAGTCTGTTCCTCCGGTTGCGCCACACACAGCATGAGACACGCAAATTCTGTTAAACTGTCAAGTTGACTAACCGCACATTGAGAAATCGGGCCTTAGAAAAACAAACTGCAAGGGTATACAAAACTTCGGCCGAGCCGAAGTTAAATTTCCCATATTTTATGACTTAAGGGGGTCTTCTCATTGAGCAACTTTTTTTTCGACTTTTTTTTTTTGCATTTATTTATAGCTTAGATATTCAAAAATATCCCCCCAAAAGGATTTTCGAAAACTCGAATTAGTTTAGGAGATATAGTCCTTTTAGTGACCCAATGTGACCTAAATTCCCAAGCAACTGCAAACTTAAAGCGCGTTTATCTCGAAACCACGTTTTTCGAACTGGCGGCCATGATATCTCCAGTTCAACTGAACCGATTTTCATGAAACAAAGTGGAATCGACGCAGAATTGTCACCATTCTCGGCTGAACCTCGACCATAATTTTAAAAAAATTTTTACTATTTTTTTTTACACTAAACTACAAAAAGAAGCCCGAAATTGAAATTTTTTTTTGAATGGCCGCCATTTTGTTAAAAAATCACAAAATTAGGTTTGAGGTTCAGCCGAGAATTACATCTATACTGATTATAACCCCGTTTTTTGTTTTCATTTCGGACGCTCCGGAGACCCGGAATCGTGGCCGCCGTGACGACACCTTTTTTTTCACCACCAACTTTGAAGTCTCATTACTTTTTGAACAGCCCTCGTATCGAGGCAAAAAAATTTTTTATTTACTTTGAACCTTTTGTAATACAATAAATAAAAAAAGTTTTCAATTATTCTTTGCGTTTTCAAATAATAATTTTTTTAAAAAGGGTCCAAAAAACAGGTATTGAATGAGAAGACCCCCTTAAATAGTATCAACTTATTTAATACAAATCAAATCTTATCCGTTGCTGCATACGTAGCATATTCAGTACATCATCATCCCAGACCTTAATGTCACGATGTATACATCGATCATTCATACTGCTGCTATATACTATAGTCATCCGATTTTGACAAAACTTTGTAATATAGCTAGGTACAGAGAAACCTGCGAAATAGTCACGAAATCTCAGTTAATTATTTCGTCGATAGCAAATTCGAAATAAGTCGCCCATCTCTAATTGTTTTGTTTAGAAATTTAATCAAGTCAAAAAATATACAAAATGGATTTAAATAAAATGCGAAGATTTTGTTGGCTAGCAATGTAGCAATGCAGTTGCCACAATCGCTCTACATAAGTAGCAAGAAGCGGTCGTGAAGACAACCAACAAAAGGAAAGTGTTGGGTTAACTCTAAGTTGCAGGAAAGATCCAAGAGGGGCAGAAGCTTTGCACGAATGCGTGGGCGTGTTCAGGACTATCCCAAATTTATCAGGGACAACCTCAAGGCCTTTGTCAATTTGCAAGATTTAGCAGTACCGTGGCAAAATGATTATGCACAATCGCCGTCGCCCACGATTGAATTCGTGTTGCTGGGCCCAGGTTCCTCATCGTTAGCCATCTCATACGAGAAGCTATACGTTCTGCAAAAAGAGAATTAATACGCATTCGGTAAACATATGCATGACACATACACCGTCTTTGCGTCGATAAATCTGGCAAGAACGGCATGTATGGAGCCAACTCTCACTCTACATCGCTGCCTCCTTGAGTTGCTATAGGTAGCGAAGACCAAGCCGCTTTGCATTGGCCTCCTAAAAAAGATAAAACAAACAATTGTGAATTGTGAACATAAAACTCAATAATTATTATGTTTACCTTCCTTTCCGAGGGCAGAACCTATACCCTCACAGATGCTTCGTGTCAAACAGCTAACAAAGTGCTGCTTATAGGTCAGCTTCCACAGCACATGTTTCTCTTTAACTAGTTTGATAAGGGCCACCTTCTCCTCTTTTGAGAAGTGGCTCACCCTCTTGTTATGCTTTTTGGTGGTTTTTGCACTCATTGCAAGGCACTTCATGATATTCATTGACAGTTGATTACGAAAAATACGCTTTAGGAATATTTCGAACCTTCGAAATCAACAATCATCGATAGACAACTGCGTGACACGCTATGCATCGGGTGGCAACGCTGTGCTATCGATATGATATTTCACACGTCAACTCCGTACACACTTTCGAAATGACAACCTGCGAAATTCTTACGAAATAATTTTTTTTTGTATGGAATTTTCGATTTCGAGACTATTTCGCAGGTATCTCCGTACTTAGCTTATAGTGTAAAAGTGTGTAAATTATATATATGCCAACGTAAGGGACGTCTCTATTGAAAACAAAAAAGGTTTTCTCGCAAGAACTAGTTTTTAGACCGATCGTTCCTATGGCAGCTATATGCTATAGTGAACCGATTTTAAGCAAACCTTGTAGAATTGTAAGGGTGCATATAAAACAAATACAAGCCAATTTTGCGAACATTTCCATTGAAAACAAAAAAGTTTTTCTCACTAAAACTAGTTTTTCGACCGACCGTTCCTATGACTGCTATATGCTATATTCATCCGATCCGGCCGGTTCCGTCAAATGCGCAGCGTATTGGTACCAAGAGACTTCGTAGAAAGAAGATAGCATTCTAACTGACGGAGAAAATTGCATAGAATCAGACAGACGGAAGGACGGACAGACGGACAGGGCTAAATCAACTCAGCTCGTCGTGCTGATCAAAAATAAATATACTTAATGTGGTCAGAGATGCTTCCTTTAATGCGTTACAAACATCCGGACAATATTATCTCTCTGCAAGGGCTTAAAAATCATTGATTTGATAAACATGTCGTACGAGTAACTAATTTCTTTTTAAAGCATTAAAATAAAACCTTTTCATCTTCACAATTATTAATGATACAACAAATATAAGCTTTGGGAACGCCGAGACCTACTTTTGTCGTTTTGAAGTCTGTAAATCTCTAGAGATTTTGTTTTCGGTTGGTTTGCGAATCGCTCGAAAAATCCGTCGCTGTCCCAGAATTCTGAGAGATTTAATTTTCTTAGTGACAAAGAGAATTGGTCCAATTAAGTTCAAATTAATTGTCCATCTCACAAAACAGGGTTGCATCACGCTCAAAAAAATTTCCCTTATATTAGTTTTGAATTAAAATGTTGTTAAAGGGAAATCTGTTAGTTGAGAATAAGTTTTATGATTCATGCATATATTATAACTTAAATTAAAGTCGCGTTACAGAAAATTAAAATGAAAAATTCTATAAATATTTGCGCGCCAATCATAAAGCAGAATTTGCCAACCCTTGGCACGTTTTTTGATGTTGGATTTCCCATGTGTCGTTAGTGAGACCGGTAGATGGCGCCAGTGGCACGACGGTTATGGCGAATAAGGTGTCGGGCTTAATCTGCCATTTATATTTTATTTTTTTGCACTTAACTTAATTAGTTTAACAAGATTTCTTAATTGCGGTCTGGCCCGAGGCTGCCAGACAGCGCCAAGTTCAATACACACTCTCTCCCCTGGAGATGAGATGAATAGCTTAATGAAAGTGTGACCATAGCCGCCAGAGTCATCGATACTCGTTCTTGTCAGGTGGTGGCAGAGTTGCCACAGTACTCCCCCTTCAGTGACCGTGTGGCAGCGAATGGATAAGATGAGTAGAAACTCCGGATGTGCGTAGTTGTGTTGATGGCCGGTGGTTGCTTCGAGTGGGCGTCGATAAGCAAGATGAATTGTGCCGGGATCATGTTGCCTCTTGTTGAGGTTGATGGTTGAAGTCGTCTCTGGTCGAGGACTTTGTGTTGCCTCGGTTGAGGACTTTGTGTTGCCTCGGTTGAGGACTTTGTGTTGCCTCGGTTGAGCACTTCGTGTTGCCTCGGTTGAGGACTTCGCTGCCTCGCTTATCAAAATAGTTTTAGCGGTGAATTAAGCAAAATCTCTACTCAAATCACTAGAGATTTGAAATCAACCAAAAGAGCTTTCTAGGACACCGAGAATTGGCTTTGGGTTGGAATTTGGTTGGCAGAGATTTCTGGGACACCGCCTATGGACTCTACACCAAAATGAGCTGGTTTCAAAACTCAGTTTCATAAAAATTTCGGTCGGTTAATCAGCATCAACAGCCGAGTCCGTATGAACAAACATATCTGCGAGATGTTACAGGCAAATCCAGTCTATTTTAAATTTTCGCCATGGCCCCTCCAGCCAACACTTTGTATAATATCTCCCAAAGTTTTGAAGATAGATGGTTCGTACTTTCTATGTAGGTACGCTGCAGCAGCAGCGCTGCTTTCAGCTGCTACTGCAGTAGCAAACTACATACTAAGCATTCACTTTCATTGGTACTGAGTATATTATAGTCGGGCTTTACCGACCTTCTTACTTGTTAGAACTTAAAAACGGAAATCCACTTAGGATTAGTTTCGGTTCATAGTTCGGTTCAAGCGATCCAATAAACCTGAATTGTTTCTAAGGGCAGTCCCATGCATTCGATATATGTTAAGGGTGATATGTTGATTGAGAAGATGATGGTGCCGGCGCTATAGAAGCACAGTCTGGCTGTAAAAACAGCTCTTGTCTTTTAAACAAATTGTGGCATTTTCGATTGGTTTGGTTTAAGCTGAGTTTCTCTGCTTAGTGGCCTTTGTAAGACTCGCCTCTTTAACGCAATTAAAAATTTTCTGCCTCATCTTGAAATATAAAACTTTTGTAAGCCAAAATAGTTTTGTTTAACTTAAACAAAAATTCCATATTTGTATACCAAAAACTTAAGCGCTAGCAAACTTCTTAAGTTTTCATACCCACCCCAACCAACCCCACCACCACCCACCAAGAGTATACAACGCGTCCAAGAAAAAGGATTTCCATTTTTGTGTATTGATTTCAATGAAGCAGAAATAAGAAACGACAACAAAAACACAACAGTCCAAAGCAATTGAAATGGTCAGCCGTTTTATATTTTCCGACCACATCAATCATACGCACTGTTGTGCGAGGCAAAACATTTGCATAGCCGCAGGCTTCACTCCCTCTTGGCCACTTGACCGTCTTTTTTGCTGCCAGCTCAACAATATGCAAATTGCAAAAGTCGTGGCTCAAGATTTTCGTAGAGCAACTTTTGTGCCAACAGCTGGTTAAAAAAAAAAAATTCTTGTAAGTTTTTCTTTAACTCTCGTTTGGTTTATGCAAGAAACCTGATTTCGCCTCCCCGCCCCTTCCACATGTGGAAAGGGCGGCTAATTCAATTTTTTGACTAAGTCGTTTATCTGGCACTGCCAAACAAATTGAATCAACAGCTTAAAGCCAGCCAGTGGAGCAGCAGCAGCAGCACCATAATAATTCTGACAAGCGGCGGTCGGTCACATTATGCGGCCGCGTTTCAGGTTAAGTCAGGCGCAAGGACAACGTCGCGCGATTATGCAAATTTTTTGGTAGAAATTTATTGCTGAAAAAACATCGGTTCGCCGGAAGGAGTCTCTTACTGTCCCTGTCTCCTCCTTGATGATGATTGCATAAACAGCTCATTAAAAGACCAAAGGCAGCTCCAAAATACAAATCTTTACGGCGCACATCTAATTTAGATAATGCCCCAGACAACATGGCGTATGTTCGACTAGTACGTGTAAACATTTTGATACACTCAAAGGGAAAGTGTGTGAATGTGTAAAACACACCTGAGCTGCAGATTCCTTTCCTACTTGTTTAATGAGATGTGGTACTTAAGCTGTATTTTCACTTGTCTGATATCTCATAAAAGTTTGCAGTTTGAGATATCAGACAAGTGTTATAATCAAGCTGAGAAACACAAAAATATATGATAAGCTGTATGAGAAGTAGGCTATATTTATAAGTTATACCTCCCGTCGACAATTGCCGTCTATCAAATCTTAACAATAATCCAGGCTCAAATCAAAAATTTGCAAACTTCGCAATATTTTCGACATTAAACGCTTTCGTAAATACTCATAACAAAATTTTGCAAATTTCGGTATTTTTGAACCTTAGAAACCTTCGCCGGCAAGCGTCCAACCATTGCCCAAAGTTTCATCGCAATCGTATGAATGGTTTAGGCAGGCATAAGGGACTGACAGACAGACAAACATTCATTTTTATATAACAAGTGAAAGGAGTCCTATTCGTTCCTCAATCTTGCTTTGGCTAGGCTCAGGGTTGTCGAAGATTCGTTCTAACAAATTTATTTAATGGCCTTGGTAATAATAATAACGCTCGGATTACTCGGTATATTCAATGCTCTCATATATTCTCAAATATGAATCCTTAATATTAACAATTCGGTTTCTTATGTTAAGCTTTAACTGTTAACTATTTAACCGTGTAAACGCCGGCTCCTTATGACTAACTTACAATATTTCTAGCCAGCCCTCTGCAACTTCAGCTGCTAGGATATAACGTCTGGCTCCGTCAAGGCGAACGCTCTGAAACTCTCTGAAAACGTTTTCGCCCACCTCTTGCAGATCACTCTGCTCTGGGACTTTCGTTGGCTGGGGCTTACGCCGCAACACGTAGAGACAAACGCTCGTACTCGTCGGCTCACCGCACTCGCACAACTCAATCTCACCCTCTAGTGTCCGTCTAGGCTACACCGAAGCTTCCGTGGGTTAGGGAACGCATTGGCATGTCGAGAGTCCCCTCAAACTCAACGGCTTACGGTTTTCGCACGACTCTTCAACCTTCTTCGGTCCTTTCAACCTCTCTTGTCTATAAGAGACTTCTCCTTGTTTCCTTGATTCTTCACACATTTCTTTAACCGCTCGTTAACTCGTGCACTTGCGACACGCACTCGCTGGTCTCTCCTGGGCCCTTTTATAGCCCTCCAGTGCGACTGTTTCCGCTGTTCCCGTGCTGCCTAGCAACACAAATTGTACACTCGCCGTCTTCTAGAAACTTCGATGCCGTTCAACTTGGCGTTTCTTGCTGTACACCATAAGCTACGGTATTATCTGGGCGCGCAGAAATGACTCTCCATTGTCTTTCAACAAACCTCTACTTCGTTGGCAGCTCTTTTAGCTCGCTGCCTAGCAACAAGAAGTCCACTCGTCTTCTTGAACATTCGTCTGACGTCGACAACCAATTTGCGTTCTCGGACTTGTAAAAATCGGATCTTTCAGCTCGGTTCAGCGTCCTACGCTGGTTGTCGGCGATGCCATTGGTCCATGCGCAGACTACCTCGTCTGCGTCGTCACCTTCTCTGCAACGGCTCTACCCGTTTCAACCGACTTTTGTAAGGAGACGTATGCCAACTCCTCACTGTAGATATAATTCTCAACTCACAGCAAACTGAGTTATTTTTCACCCATTTCTTTGACATGTGAAAATACAGCTTTAACTTGTAGTCAGGGACCGTAACGGTTATAATTTTTAAAATAAAAATTGTTGAATAACCATTATTTTTTGATTTTTATAAAAAAATTGAAAAATAACTCTTATTTTTGAGTTTAAAAAAAAAATTACAATATAATAATTAAATTTCAATTTTTATTTAAAAATCATAACGTAACGCTTATTTTCAATTTTTATAATAAAAATTAAAAATAAAAATTATTTTTCAATTTTTATGAAAAAATCGAAAAATAAAGATTATTTTTCAATTTTTATTATAAAAATTGAAAATAAAGATTGAATGTAAATAACTTTAGAACCGGGTGGAGTATTACCAAAATTTAAAAACATTCATGATGTGTGGATCAATACCTTTCATATGATACATCGCATGTCCTGAAAGGACCAGCATTAAGGATCCTTATGGTTTAACTTCATGTGAGCAAAAAAATTAACAAATCTGTGGCAAGCAACCGGGGTATGTGTTTTATAAAGTGACTTATATATATAAAGGACTCGTGGAGACACCACCCCCTCCCCCATCCCTCTTACCCCATGAAGCTGTAAAATTTAGTTCATGATATTCGTCATAATTATAAGCAGGGATGCAATTCGGATCTGAACCAACTCTTACTCGAACAGCTAATGCTAGACGATTAACCAAACCTTAAAAACGAACCGCCACCCCTCCAGAAATGCCGAACCTTTCTTGGAAGTTGCTCATTAAGTTCTCCTGAAGATCAATTGGCTTAGGCGCTTGATGTGACAAGGACGCTACGATGACGACACGTACCCAGAGCGGACGGCCTAAGTTACAGGAACGATCGGTCGACAAACTAGTTTTAGTATCCATTTGGGATCACTTAATGCTATAGCTGCCAAATATTCGGCCACTGCTCCTGTCGTTGTGCAGTGAAAAACCTGTCTATGAACATCATTAATTTCCGCTGAGCCGAAATAAAGAAAAAAAATAAAATAATTTTCAACGGGGATTCGAACCGACAATCCAAGAATGTAAGGCGGCATACCTAACCACTCAGCCAACTTATAGTTTCTAAACTGAGCAGTTAAACTTTAATATATGTATCTTTGTAAAGGCTGACAAAAGCGAAAATTGGTATTCAATGTCTGCTACCTAGAACATTCGCTTTTTTCACATGCGTCATCTATAATATCTATAAGTCTTTGATATAAGTCTCTTTTTTGCTTGCCACCGATTTGTTAATTTTTTTTTGCTCACATGAAGTTAAACCATAAGGATCCTTAATGCTGGTCCTTTCAGGACATGCGATGTATCATATGAAAGGTATTGATCCACACATCATGAATGTTTTTAAATTTTGGTAATACTCCACCCGGTTCTAAAGTTATTTACATTCAATCTTTATTTTCAATTTTTATAATAAAAATTGAAAAATAATCTTTATTTTTCGATTTTTTCATAAAAATTGAAAAATAATTTTTATTTTTAATTTTTATTATAAAAATTGAAAATAAGCGTTACGTTATGATTTTTAAATAAAAATTGAAATTTAATTATTATATTGTAATTTTTTTTTTTTAAATCAAAAATAATAGTTAAAATTAATTTTTATAATAAAAATTAAAAATAAAGGTTTATCCTGCCAACAGAATCCTGCACCCTGAATTAGTATATCTAACATATTTTCATTCATCTAAACTATTTTTTTAAGGTTCGATTTTTATAAACTCATAACTCTTATTTGCAATCCCTGCTTGTAGTACATTCATGTCTTCGTTTCTTATAATATGACTTTCCTTTAGGAACAGCCAATGAGTACCGAGTGCTAATTCTCTTAATTTTTATATTTCAAAAAAATTAAAGTTGTTGATACGTACCAAATTTTAGTTACACTTCCAGCGAGTAACGAGTATATACTAAATTACAAGTTACTAAGCCAAATATCTCAGTATATGTCCACCAACAAGTAGCGAGTAGAAGGTAATCTAAATTTAATATTTTTATGGAGGAAATTTTGTTTCAGCGAGTAGCGAGTAGAAGTACACAAATCCAAATCAAGAATAAATTTATATTTCAAATAATTGAAGTTTATTGAGCCCTAATTTTGTCAGCAAAATAAAAGTTTGGCTTCTAGCGAGTAAAACCGACGAGTGAAATTAGAAAGTCAAAACTAATAACCTGTCTTATTTCCAACTGTTTTGCAATGTTAGAAT
The DNA here is from genome assembly GCA_018904265.1 of Lordiphosa collinella. Classification (NCBI taxonomy): domain Eukaryota; kingdom Metazoa; phylum Arthropoda; class Insecta; order Diptera; family Drosophilidae; genus Lordiphosa; species Lordiphosa collinella. The sequence continues at coordinate 50,545 of JAEIFV010001074.1, read as the reverse complement.
TAAATAAATTACACCCTTAAGGTCTGTATCCAGATGTGAGTAAACGAGAAGTAAAGTAAAAATTTTATTTCAAAGCCAAAGTTAATCCATGAAAGATTTTATTGATTTAAATCAGCGATGTCCAAAATTTGAAAATGCAGCCACGCGTGGTTGGCAAGTTTGGTGATTGTGTGTGAGTTTGGACACCACTGATTTAAATATTCCTGTTTTACATTTTTAATTATCCAGCAAGTTTTCAGTATAAATTCCCTTTAAAAAACTGTTACAATGGGTTAAAAAATGTTCTAAGTGTATCCTAATGCACTAGTGTAATGGGCCTCAACGTGTGATTAATGAGCCGTTTGACTTGGCAGCAGCAGCAGCAGCAACGACAACAGCAGCTGAAAGGCAGCAACAGTCTGTCATTTCCCAAGCTGAAGCAACTTTCACATTTTCGTTAAGCCAGACAAACTAATAAACCATAATTATCATCATCATTATCATCGTTATTATCCTCATCCTCATTGTTATCCCCTAGAAGTGAAAATATGGTGGAAATACAAAAGCCGCATTCGGCATTGAAGCGTCCATCGCTGAAGCGTGAAACGGTCGTTGTTAACAACAGTGCGCCCATCAAAAAAGTTACTTTGGTGCCCAAGGATGAGGTGAGCAGCAAAAACGTCAGCAGCAAGATGCCTTGTAATACCTTTCCTTACCACCTAGCGTAATAATAATAATAATGATTACTAAAATATATTCCAAGTAATTTGCATACATCAGGGTGACCAAAGCAAAAAGCCAAATTGAAGTTTAATTTAATTATTTTCTGGTTTTAAGGCATGTTAAACAAATTACCCAAGCTCTTTTGAAGATTCCATGATGAAAATTTAATTTAAATGAGTGTCAATTTGAAAGTAATAACGTATTGATTTGGTTAAGTTCTGAAATAAAAGTCATTTATTAATGTCTATCAAAATGATTCTGTAACGACCTTTTAACGATTTTGAATTAAACAGAAGACATTTGTTGGAATTGTTGAGTGTTTAATCAGTTTTGGAGTAGAAGTTAAGTGAAAGTCAGTTATTTTTAGTTTTTGCGAGATGGAGGCTTGCGAGATAAAGGCATAAATCAATTTCGGAGTTGATTAGGAGTGATGACAGAGAGTCTCATTACAATTAGAGTAAATAAGGAGGTGAAAATATGCAAAAATATATATATAACCACTTTCGCCAGTGTTTCGCGATTCGAAACCGGGTTTTTACCCAAATTTCGTTTCCAAACAGGGATTAATACTGGTACCGGAACCAGATCCGTATACCGAAATAGGAGTCAAATTTTCTTGTCCCTTTTCTAAGAAGACATCTTCAACATTTCTTCAATTTTGCGGACGGTATTCTTCTACATGGGAAAGTGTGGGACTCAGTTCGCGAATCAGTACGCATATTAGAACCAGCTAAGGTGACCACAACCTAAACTTGAAGTCGAAAATCTAGGTTTAGGTGATTTTTATTCCATTTGCGAATTGGAAATATTAAAAATTAAAGCCTCTCTAGTGAAAACGTTCGTTCAGGAAATAGAAAAGCGTGAGAAATCCCTTTTTGTAAACAATGCTTTTCTATGTGGCATATTTTGGGACCCACTGTATAAGGTAATGCTAAGTCCTGAGCAAAAAAAAATCTTGTATTAATCTTTCAACAAATATTTATGCTCAAATTTTGTCGTGTGCTGATCAATCATTGCTTAATAATGAATGCAGTCTTAATAATACTTTTATGACTGTTTTAATGACCTTTATACTGTTAACTTGCAGTTTTTACTGGCTCCAAGACTTGTTATGCTATTGGCATAACTTTAAACAGAGGCACACAACACAACAATGGAGGTTTCAGGTTGATCGGACGCGTTTCATGAGGGACCAAATACTCACTCATCCGCGATCTTGAGCCTGAAATGTCTATCCAAAGAGCAGTATCTCCTTGCCAGCGATGGGAAAACTGCTTGGGAATTCCCAAAGCAGCTTGAGCGCAAAACACCAAAAAGACAGTCTACGACAGCTTCAGATGTGGCGGCCGTTGTGCTGCTCACTGAGTACAAAGTCCAATGGAGGCCACACACTTACAAAGGGGAATGGCTATCTAAGGCTGTCTTTTTGGTGTTTTGCGCGCAAGCTGCCTTTGGAATTCCCAAACAGTTCTGCAAAGTTAACAGTAAAAAGGTCATTTAAACAGTCATAAAAGAACAGTTGAATAAATTTGAAATCATAATAACAGTGTTCTTTTCGGTCTTCGTCAAGAAGAATTTCACTTCGAAGTCGTTCCATTACTCAATGGAATTGTTGGAGGGATACGTCAGACTATCGTTTAGGAAAATAATCTCCTGGCTAATCTTGGATTTAGGTGAAGAAGCACGAATGAATATTGAGAATGGAGGGAAGTATTCTCACTTAAATCAATTGGCAATTTTCAAGATGAATAGCGTTGGGCTATTGCAGGAGATGTGAGGAATCAAATGCTTTCAAATGGTTGACAAATCATGACTACATCAATCCAGCATCGGTATAGAGCAGTTCGAGACTTTTTTTAACCGAAAGTCGGATAAATCGTAGCGTAGAGAGTCGATAAAATATCCCAATATTACAGGTATCTTTGTCTAAAAGTAGGCGGTTTACGTCTTAAATTAACTTAATTTTAGGTTTTTGTTTCGGTTCAGTATTTTTGAAAACCCACCGGTTCGGTTCACGAGTGCAAAAAAGCGGTTCGGTTCGGTTCAGAACCGGTTTGCATCCTTGCAATATGAGTATATCGAGAATAGTTCGAGTCACAGAAGTGTTCATTCTGGTGCAGACGCGATACGAATCTGCTGGCGTGCGGGATCAATTATAAATGTTACACATTTTCATTATTTATTTGTTTTTATTTTATAAAAGTTCGTATATATTACTGTGGTTTCTCTTCATCGGCATTGGCTGCTCTTTGTGGACTTCGAGAATGTCTATGGCAACTGAATCAAAATACTCAAAATATTGATGAGGCCGCAAATAATTAGCTTTTTTCTTTCTCATGAAAGAGCTTCAATCGAATTTTTATACTTTTGACATATTTTTGCTCTACCGACTGTCAAAATAAATAAATTCAATTTTATAACAAACAAAACTCGAACAGCTGTTCAATAAAATCCACATGCTCGGAGAAGTTGGCAACGCGACGACGCCCGTGTGGATTTTACTACCCCTCTTTGCTTGTCAGCATACTAGTCGTAAGACGCCATCCGGCGAAACTTTTGCGAGCGATTTTTTACGTTCTAGGCTTTAACAAAGCTCCACAAAAAGAAGTCGTCTAATGGCGTTATATCCCAGGAGTTCTCCATTTTACTTTATAAATTTTTACATTTTTAATTTTTACTTATTTTTCTCGCTCGTCTACTTTTCATTCTTTAAAATCAAATTCGCTGAGAGCGATAGTTGCTCTCATTTTTTGCTTGCGCTCTACGCTTTAGCCTCCCCGCACATCCCTCGCCCACAAGTTGGAGGATAACATCGTCGAAACTAATTTCGTCTTAGAAAAATCCAAATGAAAAAAATCAAAATTGAAACCGATTTCATGCTTGCCAATTTGTGCTACATTTTATATTTAAAAAATTTACATATAATGCGGTTTTTTTTGTGCATTTGAAAATATAGAAGAAAAATATAGAGGGCAGCCCACTTTATAGAAAATCTTAAATTGTGAACGAAATTTGTTTTATAAACCAAGTTGGCAGTGTTTGGAATTGACACATGTCCCTAGAAAATTTTACTCATTCACTCTACTAACTTCGTAGTATACAAACTCAAAACAAATATAAAATAAACAAGTTTATAAGTATGGACAAGAAGCAGCCACTGGAGAAGTCCAAGAAGACAACCCAATCAGGAATTGTTAAGAGGCCGAAAAGCCAAACGCCTTACGAAAGAAAAGGTGGCTCTACAAGTCTTAGAAGAGGAGCAAATTCCAAGCGGCCAGCTGCGCCTGTTTAAAAATCAAACGAAGCAACGCCAGAAGAAAAACAATAAGACTAAGAAGGTAACTGAGCCTAACTCGAATCCGGAAAATATGGAGGAGGATGTTCCGCCGAATTCGATCATGCCTCCAATCCTGAAATACCCGGAGCAGAATCAGAAGTCCAAATGGTTCCCGAATAATCCTTGTGTTATTTCGTAAAGTCGCCCTTTCCTGCTGGCGAAAAACCAATTGAGTTACGTTGAATGAACAATGGGGGTGGATACACAGCAATAAGAAGTTAGTTCATGTGAACTTTTACTTTAAATTTCATATTGCATCCCAAACTATTTTATTTTTTTTTCCATTTTCACCTACTGTCGGCCAGATGTTTCTTCCAAATTCATAAAAAAGTATTAAAAATTCTTGTGTTGGACCTCAAAACTTGTGTACTTGATGGAAAATATTAGTGATTTGAATCTCACATTTTTAGTCAGAATGGGTTGAGCTTTTATTTGAATGGTTCGATAATGGATAGTCAAATTACGAGCAAAAGAAAGTTCTCAGTCGCAGCGCTGCTTTCTGCTGATACTACAGCAGCATAATACTAACTGAGCATACTCTTTTGTTGGTACAGAATACTTGAACTGGAACTGGTTGTTTACCAACGAAACTAACAAACAGAACATAACTGCATTCGTCTGTGTAAATCAGACCTGTCCAGCCATGTCCCCTGGGGCCCGAAGTCACCTGCCGACTCACACCAAATGCTTGCCGAAGTCAATCCTGACTGTCAAGGTGGGGACAGACATACCAGATAGCAGCATTAGGGGTGCTTTGGGATGCTCTTTAATTAAAATCTGGGTTCTCCTAATCATTGAGATATAGCTGGATACGAATTAGTCGATGAGGCCGCTCAGCTTGCATCCCAGTCACCCATATATAGCTTCATTTCCTTCATGGAAAAAGATCAAAAATAAATCTAACCGCACCTAAAACCACAACAAGTGCTAGACTGTCACTTCTTTTATCACAAAAACGACTTATCAAGGTAATTTTTGTTAAAATGATCTTCCATATGTTGTGTGGGTCAAAGTGTGACGGTGTTACCTACAAGCTGAAAGAGACAAATGCCCCTGACTTTTCCTCCAAGGAGAGATGAGCTGACTGCTGAACTCAAAAACAAAGAGCTTATTTAGAAAAGTATTCTTGATCGCATAAGGATTCTGCTGCCGGTATACGAGGTCTGTTCCAAAAGTATAGAGAGACGATTTTTTTGGCGTTACTTTGATACTCATGTCCCTCACTTGTGCTGACAAATCCAACCGTTTTGCATGTGGCCAGCTTTTTTGACTATTCCAAAAAATGGATCAATGAATCTGCATCAAAGTATAAGTGAAAAACAAAAATTAAGTGAAGCAATGTTTATCGGAGGTACAAGTAGTTCTCAGAAGTTCAAGAAGATGTCAATGATAAGTAGATACCTCAGGGAACTAAGTATATGTGCAATGCACATAGAATTACGATATGTTGAAGGAATATAATGAGTTTTAAGGTATTTTTAGTTTAAAGTACTTATAAAAAGAATACAAAAAAATGCAAAAAGAAAATCAATTTGTTTATGCTTTTAAATATATTAAGTTAAACTTAAATAAAAATAGTTCATTTAAAAATAAGTATATGTGCATATGGCATTTGTCTGCTTTTTTTAGCTTAAGCTATTAAAATTTGTACGAAGTTCACACTTTTAATCATTATTTATTAGTTGGTGAGCTTTACATTTGCCTCAATAACCGTTTTTAGGCGATCAGGCATGGAATCTACCAACTTTTAAAGCGTTAATCACTCGGGAGTTTATAAACCGTTATTGTTTTCAGTTAAAGCTTGATGAAGTTTGATGTCTTCTAGGTTTATTGAGGTCTAAATGTTGTCTCGTTACAAGACATGTCTTTCTGAACCGCAAGACGCCAAATTTCCCATATGTAGCGTAAAGCGCGGTGTCCACTCGACGCAAAATGGCCGCGAAATGAAAAACTCCTAGGTTTATTGAGGTCTAAATGAAACTTTGTCTCGTTACAAGACATGCAGCATAAAGAGCGGTGTCCACTCGACGCAAAATGGCCGCGATATGAAAAACTCCTTCTAGGTTTATTGAGGTCTAAATGACACTTTGTCTCGTTACAAGACATGTCTTTCTGAACCGCAAGACGCCAAATTTCCCATTTGTAGCGTAAAGCGCGGTGTCCACTCGACGCGAAATGGATTTCTTGACCAAGACTTAAGCTTACCGAATAATAGGGCTAATTGTTTAGCAATCCTTTTTTTAGGAACAAGTGGAAGCGTTGGACCTGATGGTAATTTCCTTGAATTTTTGCTAAGTTTTTCGCGATCTAATGATTCGTAAGTAAGGGTGAAATGGCTTGAAATACTTTTAAGCAATCGAATTAGCTCAGCAAACATATTTTATCGTGGAAGATAATAATTCTATCCTTTCAGTAGGTATCGCTTTACTCCATCGATATCGCATTGCTATCGTATTCACACTGCCCTTTGGGGAATCCTTCATCCCCACTCTGCACCACTTCTCGGCGGTAAAAATGCGATTCTTTCTGGTGATTGGGAATAGTATCTTCTGGGGGATAAAAAAAGTCTCATCTGAGAGATAAGATAGAAATTCTTTTAAGGAATATTATGTTCTACACTCTAATTTTAAGAACAGACTTCTAATTATATCCAAGGATGCAAGAGCCTTTTGTGGTGGTGTGTTATTATTTCTAGTTTTAACTTTACCTTGTCTTGAACACTAACGACATGGCGTCTTTACGTAGACAGCTTCGGTTCAATCTTCTGTAATATTGCCCTAAGGAAATAAGTCAATTGGAAAGCTCTTAGCGTGCAAGAAACCGCTTGGCGTAGAAGGTAGAGCGTCGCCTTAGAGCGTGGAGGTCGTGAGTTCGAGTCCTATTGCAAGAGCGTATTTTTTGTGGTATTTATAACTATGAACTTATTTCTTTACAATGCTCTTTGGTCCGCACACCAATTCTTGAAATTAGCACTGTAGTAAGCAGCTTTTGTAGTCATCAGCATAGAAGAAGTAATCTTTGTTCACAGACGTAAAACATGAACGTTAATATATATTGGTTTTTTTAGGCATGTGAAAAATAGTATTTAAATTTCCCACCTAACATTCGGAAAGTCTACTTTGAGGGGCTTTTATGTTAGCTCAAAATTTATTCTGTAAACACATTTAAAAAGAATACTAGATAGCCAATGTTTGCTCAGAAATAAGCGAATAACATCGGCAAACGGAAAGCAATTTCATGTAAGCACAATTTTTCTAACAAAAAATTAAATGGACTTATATAATAAATGCGAAGAATAAATAGCTTGGAGCAATTTTGTTAAACCAGTAGGGGCTAAAGTAGAAATTTCCCAAAAAAAAGTTCAAGATACCAAAACTGTAACTCGCATTTATCAGCCATCGCATTACATATCTGAAACCATTGATTAAAAAATACTACAATCTTCTCAGCGCTATCGGAATTAACAAGTTTATTTAACATCAGATGCTGCGTTCGCAAGTTTTTTCAAGTTAAGTAAGTAAAATGAGCACTCACAGGTTTTTGAGCCATATCGTCAGATTTTGGGGGTCCCCGAGGAAAACCAAGTATGAGGAAGTGCTATAAGTGACCTGCTCTACAGCGTACGCTAGGTCATTTCCCAGGTTTTTGCACTTTTGTGCATTTTGAAGCACTGTGTAATTAATTAATTAAAATTTCTTCCTTTTACTCTAAATGAAAATCTTTATTTGTTTATTAGTATTGTAGTGAGATAAAAATACCAAAATTCTTAAAGCAAGGCCACTCTAATCGCTTTCGGATTTCCCTTAGCCATTCATTTTCATTGGCATTATCACTTGGCCCTTTAATTTATTCTCCCTAAAATTTAAAAATTTTATCATTGAAAAAAAATACCAAAATTCCTAATGCATGGTCATACTAATCCCTTTCGGGGTGTATCTTCATTTAGACATTAGCATTTTCACTTGGTTCATTAATTTATTTGCCTTAAGATTCTAGAATTCTATAAAAGAAAAGTTAAAATACCAAAACTCCTCCTGCATGTCCACACTAATCCCTTTCGGATATCCCTTTTGTCGCGTTTTTTTTCATTTAGCCGTTCTTTGTCATTAGCTTTTCCACTTGGCTCACAAATTGCCTCTGCATTGTATAATTATGATTATTAAGAGGAAATCAGAATGCCGGAACAGGAACTGACCTCGTCTATGGGACCAACTTTTTGCCCCCCTTTTTGCAAACTTTTGTCAGCAAGTTGAAAATGAGTTTCAAACTGTTTTTTTTTTTGTCGATGCTTTCTTGATGAGACTTTGCCGGTGCTGGTGCTGCTGCTGCTGCTGCTCCTGCTGATTCTCGGACAAATTAAATTTAATTTGTACATAAAAAAGAGAATTATGGCAAACGTAAAACATTTCTGGCAGGATTGCTCAATTATTTGGCTACTTCTTGCCATAAATTTTATTTGTATTTTATTTATTTATTTCCTTAGGGCGGCACACACACACACACACAACGCAACAAAAAAGGTAATAAAAGGTGGAAGGGAGGCGCTCTTTTTTTATTTATGGCAAGAGATTTGCAGTGGCAAAAACTTTTTTGTGTGCGGAGGCGGCTGTTTTTGATGGCAATCGATAGGGCAAATCGAGTTTGAGTTGTATTTATGGTCGGCGAGCAGGGCAGGAGGCGATTGCCCATAATGAAATGCCAATCGAAAGTTGTGATACGCCTCTGAGTTTATAATTTCCAAATTTATAAACTGTGAAATCTGTTTCTGTCCCTCTTGTTTTATTTATGAAGTGATTTGGTCTTTATTTTTATCTGACGGGCGCGCCGCCCGTAGAAAAGTAATTAAATGAGGCTAGAAAAGGGATGCCACTTAATCCTTTTCCAACAGACAGCCACGAGCCCAGGACGCAGACAACACAAAACATTTGCATACTTAATTAAGTTTGTCCCGAAAATATTCCTCTCCCCCGGGGCGGATGAACAAGAAGCCTCTTACACAAAATGATTTAAATATGCAGATTGCAGTAAGAAACTGTGTGACCAAATTTACTCTCCGGGGCGGATGAACGAGAAGCCTCTTACACAGAATGATTTAAATTTGCAGATTGCAGTAAGAAACTGTGTGACCATATTCGCACAGTGCAAAGATGATTTAACTTTAGTTAAATGGGAACTCGTGACTTTTATATGCTTTTAATAGACTTCGATGTTTGTTAAAAGACCTGAAATCAGGTAGTATATGAGGAATTTAAGCATTTTGAATATCGTGAGCCACTGAAGCCTATCGAAAATGATAAATAGATCCTCACTGGCTTCAAAATGTTGACTATTTACGTCGCGTACTAAGAACGATTAAAAATTACTTTAGTCACAATACTTCATATAATTAAAAGACACTTTCAAACAGCTCATGAGCATCAGCTTAAAGCCAAAGAGATTATAAAGAAGTCTGACAGAACTAGCTTTTTGTCCTTTTGAGTAATTGTTCAGATCTTTTCCCAAGTGTGACCTTGCTTCTAAAAATTTGGTATTTCAATTAGCTTTTTGTCCTTTTGAGTAATTGTTCAGTACTTTTCCCAAGTGTGACCTTGCTTCTAAAAATTTGGTATTTTAGCCTTACCTTAAGTTCCATTATACCCCAAAATTCCACCATTAGAAACATTTCGCCCAGTCAACATTTTGTCTTGTACTTACCCTCTCTTGCTACGCTAATTTTACTTCTCATTCCTTTCCAAGCAAAGAGAGAAAAAAGAAAACTTTTACTTTTACTTGGGCCCATTAAAGTTTCTGGCCACAAATTTGTGGCCCAGCAGATAAGACGATTGGCAAAGACAAACTGTTTGGATCAATAAATACAGCGTAGACAATAAATTTTGAATGCAAAACGAACTGCTGATAAGAGCAGTAGTAGGATAAACGGACAAACTGAAACTTTCTGCTCGTGGTTGCTATAACCCTTCTATTCTTTCTCATTAATATTGGTGACACACGCATGGGAGGAAAAATGTGGGTGTGGTCAGTTTTATAGCAAATGAGCTGGGCAACCCCCAAAGTCCATTCATAATGACATAAGTTTTGTTTGTGGCACAACTTTTGCTCTTGTTCGTCGCCCCCGCTCATCAATGTTGCAAATGATTTTTGTTTTTCTTGTTTTTTTTTTTTTTTTTTTGGTGGGAGTGGATGCCACTTGGGATCCATTTGTTGAGGACTGAAGCAACAATATTTTGTTTTGCAAATTTCTTGCTAGTTGAACACTGACAGCCTACTAGAATGGAACAAAACTTGCTGAAGGTTAGTTTTTTTTTTGTAACGGAAAATTATAATTATGACAAACAGTTGAAGTGATTAACACCAAGAAGATAATTAAGAGATTGTCTCGATATCATCAGCAGACTGCTTCAACTCTAGTCTTTTATAAGCAATCCTCGCAGAAGTCGTGTTTAAGAACTTCAACTCGATTTTGGGTGTACTTCATATTCCATAGTGCTCTATGAAGAATAAGATCGTGGTGATATTAAAGCTTATGGTACCCATAAGAATTAAGCTTTTGAATAGCTGATCGAAATTGAATAGTTTTTGAGTTCAGCAGTCAGCTCATCTCTCGTTGGAGAAAAGGTCAGGGGCATTTGTCTCCTTCAGCGCGTGGGTAACACCGTCACACTTTGACCCACACAACATTTGGAAGATCATTTTAACAAAAATTATCTTGATAAGTCGTTTTCGTGCTGAAAGGAATGACAGTCTAGCACTTGTGGTTTTAGGTGCGATTAGATTTACAATTTTTTTGATATTCTTTTTCCATGAAGGGGATAAAGCGATATATGGGCGACTGGGATGCAAGTTGAGCGGCCTCGTCGACTAATTCATTTCCAGCTATTTCTCAACGATTAGGAGAACCCAGAAGATTTTAATTAAGAAGCATCCCAAAGCACCCCTAATGCTGCTGTCTGGTATGTCTGTCCCCACCCTGACAGTCAGGATTGACTTCGGCAAGCTTTTGGTGAATTCGGGCTCCAGGGGACATGGCTGGACAGGCCTGATTTACACAGATGAATGCAGTTACGTTATGTTTGTTAGTTTCTTTGGAAAGCAACCAGATCCAGTTCTAGTATTCTGTACCAACAAAAGAGTATGCTCAGTTAGTATTATGCTGCTGTAGTATCAGCAGAAAGCAGCGCTGCGACTGAGAACTTTCTTTTGCTCGTAATTTGACTATCCATTATCGAACCATTTAAATTAAAGCTCAACCCATTTTGACTAAAAATGTGAGATTCAAATCACTGATATTTTCCATCAAGTACACAAGTTTTGAGGTCCAACACAAGAATTTTTAATACTTAGTAAATTTGAACTATGAATTTGGAAGAAACATCTTGCCGAAAATGGAAAAAATAAAATAGTTTGGGATGCAATATGAAATTTAAAGTAAAAGTTCACATGAACTAACGTCTTATTGCCGTGTAGCCACCCCCATTGTTCATTCAACGTAACTCAATTGGTTTTTCGCCAGCAGGAAAGGGCGACTTTACGAAATAACACAAGGATTATTCGGGAACCATTTGGACTTCTGATTCTGCTCCGGGTATTTCAGGATTGGAGGCATGATCGAATTCGGCGGAACATCCTCCTCCATATTTTCCGGATTCGAGTTAGGCTCAGTTACCTTCTTAGTCTTATTGTTTTTCTTCTGGCGTTGCTTCGTTTGATTTTTAAACAGGCGGAGCTGGCCGCTTGGAATTTGCTCCTCTTCTAAGACTTGTAGAGCTACCTTTTCTTTCGTTAGGCGTTTGGCTTTTGGCCTCTTAACAATTCCTGATTGCGTTGTCTTCTTTGACTTCTCCAGTGGCTGCTTCTTGTCCATACTAATAAACTTGTTTATTTTATATTTGTTTTTAGTTTGTTGCTACAGTATGAAGTTAGTAGAGTGAATGAGTAAAATTTTCTAGGGACATGTGTCAATTCCAAACACTGCCAACTTGGTTTATAAAACAAATTTCGTTCACAATTTAAGATTTTCTATAAAGTGGGTTGCCCTCTATATTTTTCTTCTATTTTTTTAAATGCACAAAAAAACCGCATTATATGTAAATTTTTTAAATATGAAATGTAGCACAAATTGGCAAGCATGAAATCGGTTTCAATTTTGATTTTTTTCATTTGGATTTTTCTAAGACGAAATTAGTTTTGACGATGTTATCCTTCAACTTGTGGGCGAGGGATGTGCGGGGAGGCTAAAGCGTAGAGCGCAAGCAAAAAATGAGAGCAACTATCGCACTCAGCGAATTTGATTTTAAAAAATGAAAAGTAGACGAGCGAGAAAAATAAGTAAAAATTAAAAATGTAAAAATTTATTTGAACAGATTGTGACATCTTAAGAGCTAACCTTAAATAATTTTGTTAAGAACGCCCATTAAAACAATGAAATAGCACTTAAGATCTTTCGGACCTCGCAAAGAGAAAAAAAAGGATATTAAAAATATCCATTTGATGATTTTCGTATCCATTTGGAATGGATATTTAATATCCTTTTAATCATCCAACGGAGCTGAAAATCGTCCAAAGGATGACCATTTTTCATATCCTTTGGAGGAATTTCAGCTCCTTTGGATGATTGAAAGGATATTAAAGATGATTAAAAGGATATTTTAGAAATATCCATTCAAAATGGATCTTTTTTTTCTGTGTAGATCTTGTAACAGGTAAAACTATTAATAGTAGCAGTAGAATTTTTATTGACTCAATTATTTGGTTTGATTCACATTAATCATTTACAAATTAATGTCTACACGCCAAATTTTGGTGGATAGGCCTAAGCTGCCAAGCTTGTAGAAAATACTTCTACGGTGCGATGTATCGATGAAGGATATATACATCTTTTGCAATGGCAGTCAGCGCGAAGATGCTATAGTCAAATGGCCCTTCCGAAAACCAAAGTGACATTCGCTGAGCGCGCCTGCTTCTTGTACCCAAAAAGGATATGCGTCTATAGCTGTTGGCCAGGGTGGGATCTCCTTTTTATACTCTGTACCAAAGGAACACGGAGTGTATTAAGTTTGTGCAATAGTATCTAACAGGCAGAATAGCATCTCCGACCATATAAAGTATATATATTCTTGATTAACTTCAACAGCCGAGTCGATTTTTCCATGTCCGTCCGTCTGTCTGTCCGTATGAAGAAACAGATCTCAGAGATGGTAAGAGATAGAGCTTGGACATGTATCGGACATATGCTTCTTATACTTGCAGGCAGATCAAGTTTATTTGCAATTTTTTCCACGCCCCCTCCCGCCCCCGCAAATTGAAAAAATCGTTATATCTCCCACAGTTTTGTAGATAGAAGATTCGTTCCTTTTGGATATATTTGGTAATCAAAATTATTTATCGATCCGCCAAAGGAATGTTAAAGATCGGATGAACGAGAGTCGAGTTATAAGGAAAACAAACAAGCATCGGTGATGGGCAGCACTTCACAGGTACAGAGTTTATTATAGTCGGGCTTGATCGACTTTTTCACTTGTTTGAATATGGGGATAATAATGCTTTTCTTGATGGAAGAAGGAAACGAACCTTCAGTGAACAGATCGTTATAAGCCATCGTTAGCAGTTCAATGAAGTCCAGCGTCGTATATATCTGTTACTAGAACTTATGGCATCCATTATTTTAGCTGCACTAAAACTTCTGTCAAGTTCATCAGAGAGAAGAAGCGTCAGGGCAAATTGAATTTGGACTCCAGGGCTTTGTTCGCAAAGTAGATTTGACGCGACTAGACGCGTCTGCTCTACACAGAGGGAAAAAACCGATAACATTGGACTCAAAATGAGCCCATTCGGTCACAAAAACTAATCATAAACGTATTTTCTCACTTCAAGATCAATTTCTTACTTTGAGAACGCAAAATCTTGATGTTAGTTGATTTGCTCAGTTTTTGAGAACATTTTAAACTCAAAAAAAATTTGGTCTCGCGTAATGACCTGTTCCGTTCCAATACAAGTATTACAGTCATCGACTATCGTACCATGTAAAAGTCGTAAACAGCATCGAAATCCCGACCTCATCTGTAAGTTGTATATAGCTGTAGCTCTAGCTGTAGCTCTAGCTGTAGCTCTAGCTGTAGCTCTAGCTGTAGCTCTAGCTGTAGCTCTAGCTGTAGCTCTAGCTGTAGCTCTAGCTGTAGCTCTAGCTGTTGGTTGCAAAAGTGTCCGTCCGTCTGTCTGTCCGTCTGTCCGTATGAACAAACAGATCTCAGAGATGGTAAGAGATAGAGGTTTGACATGTATGGAACAAATGATTCTTATACTTACAGGCAGATCAAGTTTATTTTCAATTTTGGCCACGCCCCCTCCCGCCCACGCAATATCACAAAAACGTCATATCTCCCACAGTTTTATAGATAGAAGGTTTAGTATTCGGGATTCTTTATCGATCCGCTGAAGGAATTTTAAAGATCGGATGAACAATATTCGAGTTATAAGGAAAACAAACAATTATGGGCAGCACCGGTCGCAACGGTGATGGGCAGCACTTCACGGGTACAGAGTATGTTATAGTCGGGCTTGACCGACTATCTTTCTTGTTTATAAAAAAGGATGTATTTATATAGTGATATTTTGTTTGCCCAAATATCGAATATGCTATTTTTGTATACCCTTGCAGAGGGTATTATTAAATTGTCCGGATGTTTGTAACGCTTAGATGGAAGCATTTCCGACCACATAAGGTATAAATATTCTTCATCAGCATGACGAGCTGAGTTGATTTAGCCCTGTCAGTCTGTCCGTCCGTCAGTGATATATTAAATATCATCTTGATATTTTTGTAAAAACAGAAAATATAGTTGATACGATATTTTAAAAATATTCGACCTCCCTAGTTTCTGCCCTTTTGGTCAATCGCTGATTAATGATGCCCATAAGAATATTCGTTGCTAAAACTATTAAAGATTTTCTATATAGAAATCAAAGGTTGTTTTACAGTATGTATTAAATATAAGAACGCAGTTTTCTGTAGATATATGTATCTCTACTAAATTCCAATTCCAGAGACCGCACATTAAAGAAAAGCGATTAATATTCAAAGAAACAAATAAGAGCGCAGTTTTCTGTACAATATACACCATGAAAATTGGTCCTATAATTATTTGAACGGCCAGTGCATCTATCAGAACCAGAGACTAATACCGAAATGATTTTCGGTATGTGTCATGGTGTGTATCTCTGCCGATAGCTATACGGTTTATGATGGGAAGCGGTCATTGAATACTAATCCATATACTAAACAGTTAAAGAAAAGCTTTCGTCCAAAATAAATGCCTTAACCGAAACCAAAATTCGTTTTGCTATTAATCCCTGATCGGAACCTCCAGATTTCTGTTGATCCAACACCATAAAACTTCGTTCATAGTAAAAAAAATAGGCGGAAGTTTGTATACCCTTGCAGCTTCCATTGATAACAAAAAAGTTTTTCTAAGACTACTTTTTGGACATTACTTTTCTATGGGATCTATACTATAAAGATGTCTGATTTCTATTAAACTTGGTGAAATCATGGAAAAGCATAATACACTGTTAATTGCGAAATTTGGAGGCGATGTCATTTAAGACAAAAAGTTTTTCTCACTTCAACTTCTTTTTCGACCGATCATTCATACTGCAGCTATATGCTATAGTCATCCGATTTTGACCAATCTTTGTAGAAATGTGTTTAAAGTAAATAAAATAAGTGTATGCCAATGATAAGGACGTTTTCATTAAAAACAAAAAAGTTTTTCTCTCTAGAACTAGTTTTTCGACCGATCGTTCCTATGGGAGCTATATGCTATAGTCATCCGATTTCAACCAATCTTTGTAGAATTGTGTAAAAGTATACAAATTAAGTGTATGCCAATGATAAGGACGTTTTCATTAAAAACAAAAAAGTTTTTCTCACCAGAACTAAAAACAAAAAGTCTCAGTTTTTCGACCGATCGTTCCTATGGCAGCTATATGCTATAGTCATCCGATTTCGACCAAACTTAGTGAAATCATGGGAAGAGATAGTAAACTAAGAAATACGTACTTTGGAGGCGTTTCCATTAAAAACAAAAAAGTTTTTCTCTTTAAGACTTGTTTTTCAACCGATCGTTCCTATGGCAGCTATATGCTATAGTCATCCGATCCGGCCGGTTCCGAAAAATGTGCAGCGTATTTGTACCAAAAGACTTTGTGCAAAGTTTGGTGAGGATAGCTTTAAAACTGACGGAGGAGATAGCATAGAAACAGACGGACAGACGGACTGACGGACAAGGCTAAATCAACTCAGCTCGTCGTGCTGATCAAGAATATATATACTTTATGTGGTCGGAGATGCTTCCTTCTATGCGTTACAAACATCCGGACAATTTTATAATACCCTCTGCAAGGGTATAAAAATGTTCTAGTTCATCGGTGGGCACGGCCTTGCTCTTGCTGCTCCCATTGCCCCCGGGAGTTGTTATTGTGGCAGCTGGCGCCACGCAGACGTAATAGGGGTTGTTTTTTTTTGTTGTTGTTGTTCTTGTTGAAATGTTCCCAAAATAAAATATCGTGCCCTCCCCAGTTCTAGATAGTCACAAAGGCTGAATCGGACCTATAGAAACTCATCTTGCTTTGAACCTAAAACTTGAAAATGGTTTAATAGTAAGTTTATGATAGGTACACAAATTTTTGGAATAGCATTGATAGAATAGAAAGAATTGAAGTCTAACTAAAACTGTAGCATTTTGTAAACTCTAAGAACTTAGCCTTGATCATTTCTTCAAAGAGCCAGCACATAAAATTCTTAGCTATACTAATGCTAGGATTTTGATCTATTTCCCAGTTTATACACAAATATAAATTTCATGCTAAATGCTCTTCAAAGTATGCAAACTTATTTCTCAATGAGATGATTAATTAGTAGTTAGTTATGTCAGTATCATACTGAATCCACATTGTACATGTACTGAGATTGACGGAGGAGTTAACAGTCTACAAAATTAATGGTTACTTAGTACACTTTAAGGGGCATTTATCATGATATTTATCAATTAGCATTCTCAATTAAGTTTAATTCTTAGTTACTTTTCTCAGTCTCGTAAAACAAATTGTGCTTATATTAGACACGTAATTAGAGTCAAATTTTAATTACATGCCATAACCAATTGGCATGCACATGGAAATTTATTTCCCTCATGGATTGGCCACTTGGAGGGTTAGTTGTGTCTGTTTTTCCTTAGAATTTGTTGTGCCGAAAATAAACCGAAATTAAATTGCCAAATGGAATTATGTACTGCAGTGCACAAACACAGAGGCACAGTCAAAGGACATCCGCTCCACTAAACACACCACAAAAGGCACATCATAAATTTATTGTCACTCTCTCAAACACACACACACACACACACAAACGTTTAGTGAGCCACAATTGAGAATTGTTTGGCATTGTTGTTGTTGGCCAAGCATTGTCCTTCGTCCTGCTGTTATGGCTGTTGATGGGCCTTCATTAGCTATTAATGTGAGCCCAAAGTCATATAAAAAGGTGTGACAATTGCGGAACCCACAAAGAAATGAATGTAGCCACAATTTATAAATGAATTATTAAAGCAGCCAAATT
Organism: Lordiphosa collinella; assembly: GCA_018904265.1. Classification (NCBI taxonomy): domain Eukaryota; kingdom Metazoa; phylum Arthropoda; class Insecta; order Diptera; family Drosophilidae; genus Lordiphosa; species Lordiphosa collinella. The sequence continues at coordinate 32,897 of JAEIFV010001074.1, read as the reverse complement.
GGTGATCCTTAAAGAGATTATGCCAGCATTTTGACTTAAGTTTGAAATTGAAGAAAAAGGGGGACAGAAGTACAGGATCTTTAGTAAGGTGCATGGTTATGCATGGCTATTCATGCAAATCTGAAAACTGGTCTAGAAACGAATCACTTAGATTAGAATATACAGCCATTCCGATTCAGATTTTGCCGAGACAGAATGTTTGAGAACCCTTAGAAATGGTCGGTTCAGGAACTGCTTAAATGGTTTGTGATGATTTGGTGGGAAGTCGCCTATAATGGGGTCACCAAGCTCCATTTTTGTGAAAAGGAAATCAATAAGCCACTAATGTCTTAAGCTTCAAGAATTTGATTCTATATGTAAGCAGAGACGAGAACAAAGTATGCCAATCGCCTCAGTTCCTAGTGAAAACCACTATACTCTAAACAGAAATCAGTACTTAGATATATTTTATTAAACAAAACTGAACTGTTAAAATAGTTGAAAATAATAAGATAAAAACAAGAAAGGAAGTCGTTCAAGCCCAACTATAACATACTCTGTACATGTGAAGTGCTGCTGAAGTTCCTTACAACTCGACTATCGTTCATCTGATCTTACCATTACTTTTTGGCGGATCGATAAATAATCATGATTACTAAATATGTCCAAAAGTTACGAACTTTCTATCTAAAAAACTGTGGGAGATATAACGCTTTTTCCAATTTGCGGGGCGTGGCAAAAATTGAAAATAAACTTGATCTGCCTGCAAGTAAAGGAAACATATGTCCCATACATGTCGAATCTCTATCTCTTACCATCTCTGAGATCTGTTTGTTTATACGGATGGACAAGACAGACGGATCAAGAATAAATATACTTTATGTGGTCCGTTAGGCTTCCTTCTATGCATGTTTTGTCGCTTTCCCTTCTTGTCTTGCTTAGAACCATCTATATACAATATTTTACACATAAGCAAAGTCGAACGGCATACTAAATTTAGTTAAGCGGCCGTCCAGGTTGATATCTAAAGAAATGACGAAGCAGGCGAGCAATCGACGCCAGCAATTTGCTATACACCTAGCGTCCCACAGATCTGCTGAGACTGAAAAACAATCTCAATCGGGACGCGATGAACAGGTGAAGTAGCAGACCAGGCTTAGATATTCAGAAACACCAGAGCAGGCGAGCAATAGACTCCAGCAATTTGAGCTGCTGCAACAGCGGTATCATCAGAAGCTCGGAGACAGGCTGTTTGCTGAAAAGGTTACCCAGGGAAGGTTTTTTGTCATATGAGCTGCAGCTTACCAATTATTTACCAATTAATGCGAAATTTGCTCAATTTTTTTATGAGTTCAGATTATTATGAAAACATAGGGGTGGTACTGGTAGTAAAGATCAAACTTTATAATTAGTTTAGCTTATTATTAAGATTTATCATTAAGATTTCGGTTAACGGTTCCGGTATTAATCCCTGGCTGTAAACAAAACTTCGCATTATATGTATTTTGTGACTATTTCGGGAAACTTGCTGTTTTCACTGGCTCGAGGTCTTGTTATGCTATTGGCATAGCCTTAAACAGAGGCACACACCACAACAAAGGAGGCTTCAGGTTGATCGGACGCGTTTCATGAGGGACCAAATCCTCACTCATCAGCGATCTTGAGCCTGAAATGTCTATCCAAAGAGCAGCCTCTCCATGCCAACGACGACAAAACTTTTTGGGAATTCCAAAGGCAGCTAGCGCGCAAACACTAAAAAGACAGCCTAAGACAGCCGTTCCCCTTTTTAAGAGTGTGGCCTCCACGAAACTCAAGCTTATTTAAAACTTTAGCCTCAAAGCTCAAGCATGAACACCAAAAAGGTTGGCTTGCTGTGTCGTTTGTCTGATTTGCAATTCCCAACTGCTTAAATCTGTGATTGCATGGAGAGACAGTTAACAATCATAAGTCATTAGCGAAAGCCTACTGAAGATTGGATTTGGACTTTCATGAAACAGTACTGTATAGGCATCTAGCCTTTTTTGGTGTATCAATGCATAAGCTGCTTACAGTTGTAAACAAACGACACTTTTTCGACCTCAAGCTAGCTAAGCTCGTTACTTCTTCTTCTTCTATTTCCGATCCCTTGTGGGACATAGGGCATCAACCACTCCTCTCCTCCAGCAAACTCTGTTGTTGGCCGTCGCTTTCAGTTCTCCCCAACTTTTCCCGATGCTTTGCGCCTCTCTACCGACAGTCCTTCTCCAAGTTTCTTTGGGTATGCCACGTGACTGCCCGACTCCGTACAACGGGTTCCATTCCATTGCCTTCCTTGCGATGCTGTTCTCGCTTTTTCGCAATGTATGTCCTATCCAACTCCATTTCATCCTGCGTATTATGGTGTCGACACTCTCCATATTCGCTCGTTTAAGTAGCTCAGAGTTCCGTATTCTGTCAGGCCAGAATATGCAGTAGATGCGTCGCAGGCAACGGTTTACAAATGTTTGGAGTTTCGCCACTATGGAAATTGTAATTTTCCAAGTTTTCCAACCGTACAGGAGCACTGGCATTACGTTGGACTTGAAGAGCCTGACTTTGAGCCAGTGTGGATAGGTCGAGCAACGTCAAACAGCTGACAGCATCCCTAGGCACCTTTAGTCTTTTGAAGGCGCACATCCACGTACGCTTCCCAGGTAGCTGAATTGCTGAACTTGCTCAATTGGCTCTTCGTCCAAAACCAGAGCCTGGGATTGTCCAGAACGGATGCTGAGCGCTTTTGTCTTCTTGGTGTTGATTTTGAGGTCTGCCGATTTGGCTGAGGTGTCGCTTAGCCTATTTGACAGGAGGCATATATCGTCTACATAGTCCAGATGCCGCAGTCTTGTAGACATTGACCACCCTATGCCGCTGTTGTTGGAAGCAGGTTGCATTGAAGCGAACACGTCTGCAATTAGCATTATAAACAAAATGGGCGACAGAGAACATCCCTGCCGAACGCCGCACAGGATTGGAAAAGGCTGCGATTGCATTCCACCATGAAACACTCTACACCAGCGATGTTCCTCCATAGCCCCCCAGGGGCCGAGTGCAATCGGCTATTTACACGCACACGAGCCGAGCGCATGCCGAAGTCGGGCAAATGAGCGTAAACAGCGCTCTCTTTGCTTGCATTCGATGCCCAGACGTCGAGCAGGGCAGTTCAAAGCTGGGCTGTGTCGCTTTAATATCGCACACCAACACTCTCTCACTTTTTGGCCTTGCTCTTCTTGAACATCGCTGCTCTACACTGAGCGCGGTCGTATGTCGCTCTGATGAGGGAAATAAGTTTTTCCGGTATCCCTCTCCTTCGCAGTTCCTGCCATATGCATTCCCAGATAACACTGTCGAAGGCTTTAGCGAAGCACTCGTTACTAACTTATAGCAAAATTGAGAATTTCTTACTCGAATCAAGAATAGTGTAAGTCAAAAGTAAGGTAAGACCACAAATTCTTTATCAAAGAACGAATTTCTGGATCCAAGAGCTTGGAACGTCTTCAACTTTGCTTGCTCTCTTCGCTCAGTTATTTCTCTCTTCTCTCGCCTTTAAAACAGCGATGTTCCTCCATAGCCCCCAGGGGCCAAGCGCAATCGGCTATTTACACACGAGCCGACCGCATGCCGAAATCGGGCATATGAGCGTAAGCTGAGCTCTCTTTGCCTATATTCGCTGCCCAGCCGTCATTGAGGGCAGTTCAAAGCTGGGCTGTGTCGCTTTGATATCGCACACCAATACACTCTCACTTTTTGGCCGCGCTCTTCTTAAACATCGCTGCTTTAAAAACGTTTTTGTGTCGATTTCAAGTTTAAAATTCTTAACTATTTCAAGCGTCTGTTCTTGGAATATTGGTTTTACCATTTTCGTAGTTTAAGCTTAAAGACAGGTTCGAAAAAGATGTCATTAGAAGGATCAATTTTAAACCTGTGACAGCCTTCCACATATACCCCAAGTAAGTGTGTTTGATGTCTACTTACAGGGTATCTAACTACTACCATAAACACAATGTAAGCGTAATTTATGCACTAATGGCTAAAGTTATTGTCGTTGTTGTTTCAGGCCTTGAGGCCAGGCGCCAATTGCAGGCGCGTTTACAGCTCATTAAATAAACGTCATTTTATATTGAGAAAATAAAGCAGAAGATTTACATTCTCCGGACCTAGGCAAATCGATGCATTGTGTTAGCAAATTTATTTTACTTTTATCCTTGTGCCTTTTGCCATCTAGGCCAACCAGCAAAGCAGAGAGAGAGACAGTGAGATCTCCACATTGTTATTTTTCCCCAACTTACTTTGTATTTTATGTGTTACCAGGACACCACCAGGTCATCCAAAGCCACTAAAGTGCCGCTCGGTTGGCCATGATTGCATTTTACGACTCTGTGTGTAAGCCGACGCTCATATGGAATCTGATATTTTTTTTAAATTATATAGAACAGAATCCTTTTCCCTGGCAAATAATTACCGCAAATTGTTTGCAGGACCAACAAAATGCTGGCGGCGACTTTGTTGCGCTTTGTGCAACCGGAGGCTTCCCCTTTGCTTTATGGTCCACCATAAACAATTTTGCTACCATCCATATAGCCTCACCCGCACCCACGCCCACACAGTTGCACTTGAAAACTTTGCGTTGTTCTGTTGAGTGCTTAATTGGATTTTTGCTTCTTCTGCGAAGGAGACCTCAATGAACACAATGACAAATGTGGTGGACTGGTGACGGCGATAAGTAATTTTTGTTTTTTCATTTTCAACATTTAAACAATTCACATTACTCACAATGGCAGGGTACTTGGGGGAAAACTCTGGTGATTTTCTTGACAAGTGTTTTTTTGCTTTTCAGAAAGATAAGGTTGAATGTGGATTGAATGCTTTACTCTGAAGCAGTTTAGTAGGAATTAAAAGTTCAATTTTCAATTTCACGATCACAACACATTACAGAATATGGCTCTGAATCATTTTCAAGTTCGTAGCTCAAATAATTTTTGAGACCATAATTTGAAGATCTTCTTAAGCTTCTTAGATAAAAACAATTCAAAAGGAGAGCTCGTAAATGACAATTGAACATTTTTGCCTTTGCGGCATGCTTGCTCTCGCTCTAAGCAGAACACTTCGTTTCTCCTTGTTTTTGTTTTCAGTTGACTGTTCTCAGTTGAGCTTTTCTTGTTTTGCTCATTCAATAACAATTTATAGACAGCGATCCGACTGAGCGCTCGCACATTAAGAGTCCGTAGATGAGCAAAAAGCCGAACGACTCACCTCAAAGGGTCTTTTTAAACCCTTGCATAGGGTATTATAAAATTGTGCGGATGTTTGTAACGCATAGAAGGAAGCATCTCCGACCACATAAAGTATATATATTCTTGATCAGCATGACGAGTTGAGTTCATTTAGCCTTGTCCGTCTGTCCGTCCGTCCGTCCGTCCGTCTGTCCGTCTGGAAATGTCCTATCACACAATTCTACACAGTTTGGTCAAAATCGGATGACTATAGCATATAGCTGCCAAAGAAACGATCGGTCGGAAAACTAGTTCTTGTTAAAAAAACCTTTTTGTTTTCACTGGATACGTCTCTTACGTTGACATATACTTATTTTATATACTTTTACACAATTCTTCAAGGTTTCGTCAAAATCGGATGACTATAGCATATAGCTTCAGTATGAATGATCGGTCGAAAAAGAAGTTCTAGTGAGAAAAACTTTTTTGTTCTTCATGAAATCGCCTTCAAAAAATGTACATATTAGTTTGTTATGCTTTTCCATGATTCCACAAAATTTGGTCGAAATCGGACACCTGTATAGTATAGCTGCCATAGAAAAGTAAGTCTGAAAAGTAGTCTTATTTAAAAAACCAACTGCAAGGGTGTACAAAACTTCGGCCGAGCCGATTTCATTTACATTTTTAAATAGCTTGATTAATTCCTAATAAAGTTTATCAATTGATTTGTAAAATTCAACAACTCGAAGCTTGATTTTTGCAACGAGTTTTTGGAAAACGAGCCACTGTGCAGCAGCCGGCTTGTTTTCTTCTACATACTTATTTACGAGCACGTTTTTCGGGGGGCTGTTCTTTTGTTTTCCTTTCTTTTTTAATGTATACTCTGAAGAGGGTGATTCGGAGCGTTTTTTTCTGCCTTTTTGCGTATCGTTGCCTCTCCACACAACATTATTTACAAACAAGCAGAGTACCTTAAAAATGACTCCTCTCCAGCTTACAAGGCAAAAACGACTCCAAACACACCTAAAGTTTTACATAAATTTATTGGACAATGGCGAACACAAACAGAATCGTGGTATGGTTAGAACTCAGTATTTCTTACTCATTTTTAAAAGAAAATTTATTGAGCATATAAGTGTATACTAACTAGAGTAAGTAAAAGTAAAATTAGCTTGTCAAGATGACACAACCCCAAAAAAGGGCCAAAGCCGAGCCTCTCTCAATCTCTTGGCTTGTGCGTCTCTAATTTACTCTAGCCGCTGAACTAGAGCTACACGAGCGAACTAGAGTAAATGCAAGAAATAAAAAAAAAAAGGGAAAATCCAATGTGCACTGCACAATAGTCAAACAAAAAATGAAATAAAGACGCCGCTAGCAACATACGAACTAAAATTAAAAAAGCAAAGGCCTACTTTATGCACGAACAATTTGTCATTCCTACTAAGTACATTGGGACAAATGACCCCTTTTTCTGTGCAAGTAAATTGATTAAAATCAACATGGAAAATGAAAAGACACGTTTGTACAAAAATGTTTAATTAAAACTTCTTCATATTAAGGTCGCTAGAATTAATTACAAGCTTTTACTTTCTGTTAGCCGCATTAAATTTTGACCCCTTACAAACTCTTTCAAATTTTAAAAATAGATCTTAAAATTAGCAATGTTTTTTTTTAATGCAATTTATTTCAAATTCCAAATTTTTGCGTTTTACAAGATCTCGTTTTTTTGGATAAGCTCAGTATAAATAAAAAAAATAGAGAAAAGTTAACTTCGGCTTGGCCGAAGTTTTGTATACCCTTGCTGCTTCCATTGAAAACAAAAAAGTTTTTCTAACTAAGACTACTTTTTGGACCTTACTTTTCTATGGGATCTATACTATATAGATGGCTGATTTCAACCAAACTTGGTGGAATCATGGAAAAGCATAATACACTGTTAATTACGAAATTTGGAGGCGATCCCATTTAAAACCGATCAAAGACCGATCATTCATACTGCAGCTATATGCTATAGTAATCTGATTTTGATATAACTTTGTAGAATTGTGTAGAAGTATAGAAAATAAGTGTATGCCAATGATAGAGACGTTTTCATAATAAGCAAAAAAGATTTTCTCACTAGAAATAGTTTTTCAACCGATCGTTCCTATGGGAGCTATATGCTATAGTTATCCGATTTCAATTAAACTTGGTGAAATCATGGGAACGGACAGTTAACTAAGAAATACGCACTTTGGAGGCATTTCCATTAAAAACAAAAAAGTTTTTCTCACTAAGACTAGTTTTTCGACCGATCGTTCCAATGGCAGCTATATGCTATAGTTATCCGATCAGGCCGGTTCCGACAAATGTGCAGCGTATATGTACCAGAAGACTTCGTGCAAAGTTTGGTGAGGATAGCTTTAAAACTGACGGAGGATATAGCATAGAAACAGACAGACGGAAAGACGGACAGGGCTAAATCAACTCAGCTCGTCATGCTGATCAAGAATATATATACTTTATGTGGCCGGAGATGCTTCCTTCAATGCGTTACAAACATCCGCACAATTTTATAATACCCTCTGCAAGGGTATAAAAATTAATTTTGTGGCCAATATTCGCGTGGCTCAACACACCCAGCGGCTCAGAACACCCCATCTTCCGTAACTTAATATAGCCCGAAACAGTCTCAAACCAAGTATTTCGGGATTATAAAATTCGTACTTGAAAAAAGAATTTTGTTCTTTAATCAAGTATTATCGTACTTTCGTATTAAATTTCTTGGTCGGTACGCTGTCTGAATCTTATTCTAATTCAATTTATGCAAAATATTCCTTCGCAATTAGGCAATCAGATATAAATTTCTCGTATATTAATAGTCGGTCAACACAATGCAACCTGTGTAATCTCAATGAAGATGAGACCATGCAACATTTTATTGGAAGATGCCTAGTGCTGCGGGAATTCAGATGGAGATACTTCAACAAGACATGTCTAACTGAGGTGGAAATGATAGATGTTTTAAATGGAAGTAATGGTGAAAATTGGTCAAAACTTGCCAACTACGTAGAGCAAGCAATGGCGTATAGAAAAATCTTAGTCACAGAGTTTTAGTTTTTTTTTTTTGTTTTTTTTATGTTTCTCCCCATGCCTTTTGTATTACAATTAAATTAATTAATCAATATTTGTAAGAAAACTTATCATAAAAACCATGATGATCTTCCGATCTTTTCTTTGTTGGGAACGATGTGGTATCTTGAGACGATCTTGGGAACCATGTGTAGTACCAGCATAGGGAAGAGAAGAAGATGTGGCTGACGGTCCATACACCAAGCCACTAAAGTTACACAAATATGTGTTTAGAATTTTATAATATGTACGCAACTTTTGAAGAAATAAGCGAATAAAAGACTACTACTACTATTACTACTACTAATATAAATTTCGTTTTTTCCTTATTTGACGGTATCGGTTAGAGGTGGAATACCATCGATAGTCGTCACCATCGATAGTTGGCGATTGTTTTTTCCAAACCATCGATAACTATCGATATTTTTCGAAAGTATGTTATTTTATACAAATTTGACTAAAAATACAAAAATGTCGAGTTTTAAATTATAAAAGAATACTTATATTCCACAAAAGCGATATATTTAACTTACATGGGTTTTGTAATGACAAAAATTCTTTCTTTTTTTTAAATACAATATGCTTAGAATATTTTACCAAAGCAATTTTCTCAAAACATGGATGCAAATGATTATCGTTGCTTTCAACTAATTTAGTTGAATAACAAGCTATACTAACCTACACGGACACAAGTTGGATTTTTGAAGACAAATGAATCTATAATTTCCGAAAACCAGCTCCAAATCGTTGAATACTCAATATTTTAGGATGAAAATTTGTCGAAAAATCATTTAATTTTGGCACTTTCTTGCGTTAAAAGTTTAAATTACATCGATTGCAGTAGCTTACAAGTGGCAAAATAAGTTTTATACAATTTTTTCTTAGTGTTTTTCGAAATCCACCATCGGATTAAAAAAGTGGTGTAGGAATACGGAATTCAACTACCCTTTGAAAAAATGTGTTCATCCTTAAATTAATAAACCAAAACTGAAAGTTTACTCTATTTTCAAGAGTTACTTTTCTTCCAAACCAAGAAACTAGCTTCTTCGCGATTTTTCGAAAACAGCACCACCAGCGGGCGGTTTTACATATTGAATCAATGCCAATGGTCGGGATCGAAAATTATGTAATCTCGTGTAATTATATTTAATAAAAAATTTAAGAAATAGGATTTTTTCGACCGTCCATTTAATGGAAAGTAGGTTAGGTTAGGTGGCAATGGTTGAACTGGGAGAATCCATTTTCCTCACTTAGGCCAATGAAGACCCGTTGTGTTATCATATAACCCTTTTTACGATGTGGTCATAAAGGGACGGTCGTCCCCGTTAAACCATTTTGATAGTAGCATGAATTTGAGCAAAGAATTACCATATAACCCTTTGTAGGATGTGGACATAAAGGGACGGTCGTCCCCGTTAAGCCATTTTGATAGTAGCACGAATTTAAGCAAAGAGTTGACAACCGTTTCAGAGATGTCAGACAGATCGTTAAGGAAAGGACGACCCAAGTCTGCAAGTCGCCTTCTGCTGAGAGCTGGACAGTGACAGAAGAGGTATTGTACACTCTCCTTTTCATCAGCTGAATTGCAGCTTCTACAGAAGTCATAGTGTCTGATGTCAAGCCTTGCGGCGTGTCTTCCAATTAGGCAGTGTCCTGTCAGGGCCCCTACTAGTAGGGAAATGTACTCTCTTTCTTGAGTAACGCCCTGGTTTTTTAAATATTTAGAGTTGGTCATGGCTTACCTAGTTACTTTACATGTGTAAATCGTTTGCCATCGGTTCATGGTTATTCGATAGGTGGTTACATTTCTTTGTAGTTTAACGGTCGCAAGTAACACCCCCATGTTGCTCTTATGTTGTAGGAGCTGAATAATTTATAAGTTCGGCCAGCAACATGTTGCAATTGAATTTAAATTTTTCCATTAATTTTCTATTTATTTTCTATTTATTTCTATTATTTTTCTCATTCGGTTCACATAATTTTTGTTTTTCCTTAAAACATTTTTCACTTGATAGAATTTTGCATTCATTTGGTTTTCCATGATTTGTGATTTGTTTTAGTTTTGCTTTTCATTGCTGTTTTTAAATGTTTGAAGCAGCTGAGAAAATGTTATGGCCAGTTGATTTGCATTTCCATTCTCCCCGACCGCCCGACAGCTTCTATTGATTTTTGTCGTTGAGAATGTAGGCGGCATATAAAGGGGGTAAAAATTGCCAATCAACTTGCCAAAAGCTCAGAGACCAACAAAAAAATGCTAAGGCAATCGATGTTGCCTGCTGACTGCCCCATAAAATGCACTCGCTGGGCGGCATGGGATGTTAGTGAGGCGGGACAAGCGTCGTCCTTGATGCGCTTAATTGACAAGCGAATGCGAATGAAATTAAGGCCAAAAAGTCAAACAAATGCTTGGCAAGTTCGCCTTGTATTCTAAAAAAACTAAATGTAGCATAGAGCGCTTGAATACCCTATATGAAGACACAGAAAGCATTTGGAATTCTTACTCAAACCCAGTACCTTCAAAGACGAACCGAAAGGTAGTATGTTTGTATGTTTGGTAAAATTATTTTAAAAGTTTATTATTACTGACACATATCTGACATCTTAAGCTTTAAGTCCCACATACCCTCAGCATTCATTGCAAATCCCAACTAATGCACTTTGCATGTTTGCATACATTTCCACGCCTTTAGCCATTCCCGGCAAAATGGTAAATTTTTCCCAAACATCAAATTGAATTACGAACGAAATCAAATTAGTCACTCTTTGTTGTCAAACCAACCTCTTCCTCAGCCCCCCCAAATTCAAATCGAGAAATACACAACTCACAGCTTAACTGTTTCGAGTCAAAAAGTCATAACTTTTGCATTGCTCATTGCTCATAACAACAATGAGATCGTTTTACGAGTTGCGATATTACTTTTATGCTACTCAAGTTGAGCGTTTTAAGTCGTAAAATTAAACTTGTTGTATTAATGGATTTCGATGATTTTTCATTGCATAAAAGAGCAATAGCAACGTTGGAATAATTGCCAGCAAGTGAAAATTGTAAAGTTTAGTTTCGTTCTGCATAATTTAAGTATTATGTACTTCTTTTAGTATTATACATATGTCGAATTGAGGTTGCTGAATAGTATTTTACTGATTTTATTTTATTAAAATCATATTTTTATAATGCTTACATATTTCCAAACATTTTCAGTCCTGTCCTCGATTCTGTATTCGATGGATACGAATTTGTAAAAGTTCTGATTTACCAAAGTAGATATGAGGTGGAAAACTATCGATGGCACTATCGTCACTATCGATGCTTTGACACTATCGAGACGCCATCGATAGTAGCTCAACACAATCGAACGTTTTCTATAGTTTTTTTTAAAGCTTTAAGCTGTAAGAAAAATTCACAGATTCTTAGAAAAACTTTTTGTTTTCAATGGAAGCTGCTCAATGGAAGTATACAAAACTTCGGCCGAGCCGAAGTTAACTTTCCCCTATTTTTTGTTTATAGTTTCCTTTTATACCTGGTTGTACTTTCACCATTCTTTACATCTCACCGTTACGCTACAGAGCTCAGTACTTGTTCGTTACTTTCTATTTTTCGGCTTCTCTGATCGCTACTTTTGAAAATGCTACTCATCTTTTTTTTCAGGTTGTTAGCGAGGTAGCTATTTAGATCATTAAGTAAGTAGCCCATTTGCTCGCTAAAATTGGTAATAGTGTTTAGCTTAATTTTTAAGTCTAACATCTAACACCGTCCACTTGGTTTGCCAAGCAATGAAACTTAAGTTTAAGGGGTTACTTATCCCCCATTTTTTTTTTTTTTTTTCCCTTAACTAGTTTAACATGATTTGTTGATTGCGAGCTGGACCGAGGCTGCCACCCCGAAGTTGCACACACTACCACCACTGTAGATTATAGCTGCGTCATAATGTGACCATAGTCGCCTCCAGTGACAGTTGTTGAGCTGAAAAGTTTGGTGGTGTGTTTGGGGGGGGAAATTTTGAGTTTTTGTCGAGTTGATGGTTGAAGTCGCCTCTGGTGGATAACTTCGTGTTGTTAGAGCTAAGTGTGGACAGCTTCGATGTGCCTTGGTTGAAGACTTTGCTGTTCAGGTTCACGGATGTGCGCGTAGTAGACACGGATGAACCAGAATCGATGTGCCTCGGATAAGGACTTTTTCGCTACCTCGGATGAGGACTATGTTGCTTCGCGTTGAAGGCTATGTCGCTGCCTCAGATTAGGACTTTGTTGCTTCGAGTTGAAGGCTTTGTCGCTGCCTCAGATGAGGACTTTGTCGATCAGGTTCACAGACGTGTGTGTATTAGACACGACTGAACTTTTTATCTGTGTATGTAGGAATCCGAAGAGAGCAAGGAGAGCAAGCAACCGAGAGAGCAACACGAAGTGGCTGTCGTTATTAAACTTCGGTGAGCTATGAGGGTAGTTCGCGATGAGAGAGCCACTCGGTGCCGAAATCTCGTAAGCTACACTCGCAACTCGCTAAGAACAAACTCAATAAAGTTTAAGTACACACTCCTACATTGTTTAAGTCTAAGTTATAAGGTATCCACATTTAATTAATAAACAATCATCATTATAAAATCTAAACATAAACCAAGTACTCTCTGGACTTATTTCCAACACGGCAGAAAACCAGGGGCTACATATATATACTTTATGGGATCGGAGATGCTTCCATTTGCCTGTTACATATATTTGCAATACTTTAGTATACCCTTTTTACTCCACGAGTAACAGAAACTTTGTTTCAGACTTGGAAAATTAACCTCCCTCCACCCTTTAAGCGCAAAAAAACTGTCAAAGTCACAATTTTTAAGTCAAAACCTCGTGACTTAATAAGTATCAAGAAAATCCCCATATCTCACTATTCTGAAAAGTTCAATAAAATCGGACCAAAAGCATCGAAGATATACACGAAACAACTTTGCTTTATCAGTTGTCGAAACATATGAAATTAAGAGAACAGGGTATTATGGAGTCGGGGCAAGTCGACTACTGCTCCCTTTCTTTTTTAAGTAGTATTTGTTTATTAGTTTGTCAAAGTTAAGAGTAGTTTAGTTTATTTTTATAATAGTTCGTAAGTCTATCTTTTTATCAGAGCTCTTAGTTTCTATCAGCTTGATTTAAGTTGCTGTGGTTTGTACTGTTTCTCGTTACTTTCGATAAAAGTATATTTGGTCAGTTTTTTATGATACCCTGTTCATAATGCTAGTCAAATTGTGAATACTCATAGCTACTCGTTACTCTTTGTGTGATGATATTTAAGCTAGTTACCAAGTAAAGTTTATATTTTTAAAGTAATTTACAACAAATTTGTATGACAAAAAGTCTCTTACTGTGTAATTGTTTACTCGTTACTTTGTAAGCGAAATACACGTTAATTTAACCAACGAGTATTTAGCAAAGAGAGCCTTAATAGACGACTGATTGAAGCTAAATTGTTTCTTCGACATCAAATTATATAGGAACATAGCCTTTGATTTTCGATGGCATTCGAAAAAACACTATTAGGGAACTGGTTTTCGGGTTAATACTCAAACTAACGAGTAACTTTCAACACTTTAGTGCTATAAACCTTTGAATGCTTTGTCTTTATTTCAACACTGACAAAAAACAAAAACTCGGAGAGAGACGATCGAGAAACTGAATATGACCGGCTGTTCAACGAGTATAAACATGTCGACTTAACTCTCACTCTTTCTTTAGGCAATAGGAAGTACTACTTTCAACACTAGGACTTGTGTTCTTTCAACTATAATTATGAAGTATGAAGTACCTACTCGTTACTCTTAACATTTTAAAAATTTAAATTAAAGTATGCAATTGTATACCAACTCGTTACCCAAAGTGCCTACTCGTTACTTATCACTCGTTATATTTTAAAAATTGAAATAGCTTATGAAATTGTATAACTACTCATTACTTTTTCTTTTTTCCACATATTTTTTCCACCTCGCCCCACAATTGACAGCCAATTAATCTCATAAACTTTGAAATTATGGCCATAAATTCGAAAAATTAATTAAAACAAAACTGGGGCGAGGCCGCAATCAAAATGCAATTAACAAATTAAAAGAAAACAATGTGGCTCCCACCAAGTGAAAGCTTGTCGCCCGTTTGCTGGTTAGCCTCGAGCTAACAAAACAAAAAAAAAAAAAAGAAAAACCAATGTTGAAAATGCTTGTATGGAAATTTATTCTCGACTTAAATTTATTTCACAATTTATTTTCCAGGAACTGGTGGCCATTTCACCGGAGCGTCGCAATTGGCGTGGCATATTCATAGCCCTATTGGTAATCGCCGCCGTCTTTAGCCTCATAATATTTTCCATATTTCTGCTATCACCGGAGGATGAGGGCCTGCGTATAAGAGGACGCCGTATGCTGCCCAGCGATATATTGGGCAAGACTTTGCAGTGGAAGCCATTCAATGGCACCTGGAGCAATGGTATGCATATATCACTTTAACACTAAAGATTCCCAGAGTTTTGAGTACGCCACGTCTTGCAGATCATGAGCTGGTATATCGCGATCCCACAGGCGGCCTATCCATACTCAATATGGCCGATCATACCACGCGCATTCTTATGACCAATTCCACATTTGTAAGCTAAGCCAAGGGCGTTGCGACGTCAGTGAGTGGTTTTTTAACTTCGGTTTACAATTTTTCAGCGCCAATTAAATGCGGAATCATTTCTGGTGGCACCAGATCAGAAGTATGTGCTGTTGCAATCAGACAGCAGTGCCGAAGGATCTAGGTAAGATTTGTAACTCACTTCTGGCAACTCACTAACTCTGCCTTTGCAGACACCACGTGTACGAGGTACAAACCGCCAATACCTTTCCATTGGGACCAACAGAGAACATAGCCGAAGCACCGCGTCTGCAGCACGTGGTCTGGGCACCCATCAATCCTCCTCCCCCGCTAACGCCACCACCAGCATCTTCCCCCACATCCACTATGTCACCGCTGCCCAGTGGCAGCATAATCCTAAATAGTCTGGCTGGTGCAGCAGCTGGCGGTGCGGGTAAGCCCAATCCGACTAGCAGCAGCAGTGCCACAGCTGCCGCCAATGGAGCAGCCGGAAATGGTGGTGGCTCCAAGGCAGCTTATACACTTAATCAGGCCATTGCCTTTGTGCACCACAACGACATCTACTACAAGCCCAAGGTGCAGGGCGAACTGGTCTGTCGGATAACCCAGACAGGAGCAGGTGGAGTGTTCTATAATGGCATACCCGATTGGACGTACGAGAATGTACCGGAGTTGGATGGGCGTAAGGGTAGCATGTCCTTTTCGCCGGATGCACTGTTCCTGGCATTTCTCAGCTACAACGATAGCGCCGTCAACGAATACAAGTGAGTGGAAGGGGAGGAATTATAAAAAAAAAAAATAGTGTTGGGAAATTTATTTAGAAATTATTTCAGTGTTGGTAAATGCTTTATAGGATGCTTTGATTGTTTATTTAAGTTTGCAATGTGGTAGTTGATCATATTTTTAGTGCTAAATGCGCAAAAATTATTTATAAAGTATTTTCAGTGTTGGAAAACTTATCTTAGGCTAAGACAATACAATCAAGCACTAGGAAAGTGTAACCAGGGTAAGATAAATAAATTGATCAGAGTGAAATAACACATTTAGCTCAGTTTCAAATGGCCTTGAAAAGTGTTGAATAAACAAAAAATGAAGTTGAGGGGATTTAAAGGTATCAATTTAAAAAACTTTTGCATAGAATTTAGCTTTCTCCTCATGCCGGCATTGCGATGACTGTTTGCGAATTGCAAGGCATCAAAGCAGAAAAATCGACACATAAAATGAAATACTTAGTTAACAGTAGCCTTTGCTTATGAGTGTTTACGGATTCGAGATTGACATAAGCTTTTTCCGATTGATACAAACTTTTCAGGATTGTTTCAGGCCATTCGAACTTGTATCAAGCTCGATCTAGTACGACACGAGTTTGAAATTTTAATCCGAAGGTCGAGATCATATCAATCTTTTTGAGTTTGATTTTATCTCTCCCTATGTTTTTGTTTTTATATGTGTAAAAGTGTAGGCCTGCTACATAAGGGGCATTCTTCATAAATAAAATAAAACGAAAACATTGATAATTTTTTAGTTTGCGGCCATATAGTGTCCAAAAGTGTACAAAGAATAAGGTTTTCTCCGGAATTTAAGCTTGCTTATACACGTTATTTCAATGAAGCTATTCCAAGCGGTGAAGACTATACTCCGAGTACAGTGTGTGGCAATCGTTACCGCCACTTTTTGGATTAGTATCATCGACTAGGCAGAAAATTGAGTTTTATGAAGTCCCTGCTCGGGCGCCATCTGCAAGGTAGTGTCTAAAGCTAAGGTATAACTCAGTCTGGCCAAGACCACTTACAGCAAAATTTATAAGTGCTGGGACTAACAAGGACTAAAAGGGATCGTGCTCAATTTAGGTGAGTGTCTGAGTAAAGTAAAATAAGCTTGTCAAGATGACACAGCCCCAAAGGGCCAAAGCCGAGCCTCTTTCAATCTCTTGGCTTGTGCGCTTCTAATTTTTAGCAGAAAGGGATCTACAGTTTAACGCCGAATCCGAACGGCAGTTTGCAATGCTGGCGCCAACAGCAGAGAGGTGTGGCCGGTTGTAAAGTTTTATTCAAAGAAAAAAAAACTTTTCATTAGATATTCCGAGGCGGGATCGAACCCACGACCTCATGCACAGCGGTCGCGCACACTAGCCGCTGAGCCACCCGGTCACGTCGAGAATCTGCGTGTAGAAAAAGAAAACTCTGTGGGTAGGAGGGCTGGGTATATGTGGCCGGGGCCAATGGTTGACCAATACTAGGTCAACCTAGCTTCTGCTAACCTCTAGTCAATAGCAAAGTCTACTGATGATAGAATGGGATGGGTTCTCCTGCTCATTTTGTTTTTTGTTGCTTCTGGCCTTGACAAAAATTCCTCCCAACTGATTGGCTGGCCAACATGAAGATAAGGAGGATAAAGTACCGGTACATGGCAAGATAAAGTCCCTCAATTCAACAATAAGATAGAGATGTGGGAGCCTATGCATAATGACATATGTCATAGCTCTTACATATGTCATAGCAATCGACGAACCAATTTGCACCTGTAAAAAAGTAAATTCTTTATTTATGGAAATCCATATGGTGCTTTGAAAACTATTAAGAATCAGATCGAAAAAGTCCGGAAGACAACAAAAAATTGTTTTTAAAAGTTTTTCGCCTGATTTACCAAAATTTGGAAATCACTTTGGTAATATTTTTTATGGTTAAAAATAAATTTGATGCTGATCGAATGAAAAACATTTTCCCCGGCATGCCTTATTTCCGACTCAGGAGTAGATTTTCCAAAATTTTAAATTGTCCTTGAAAATTAGTTTAATTCTGATCGGTGGAATAACTGAAAAGTTTCATACAACAGTTTTCTGCCCATTTTTCGATTTTAGGAGTGGATTTCCCGATATTTAAAAGTAAACTTTGTATTCTGTATTTATTTATGTGTAGTTTTTTAAAATGAGTTTGAACTTATTCACAGCCCAACAATTAGACCACCCATTGCCCAGCTAGGTAGTTGAGTTTTTCCGGAAGAATAGTATGCAGTCATTATTGAATTTTCAAACAGATATTTGAAAATGAGTTTAAACCTGATCGGATGAAAAACAAAACAAGATAACAAAACTTACTTCGTCTGTGCCGAAGTTTTTATACACTTGAAACAGATCATGCCTATGGCAGCTACAGGATATTATCATCGGATTTGCAAAATTTCGATAGTTCGATAGCTTTAAAAGTGGGGGACTAGTAGGAGAAGAAACAGACAGACGGACGAACAAAGTTCAATAGACTGAGCTCGTCATGCTGATTAAGGATATATGTATATACTTTATGTGGTGGGAGATGAATCCTTCTTTGAGTTTCTATTTTCTGGGAAAATTACGACACATTACGATACAGAATTTTCCAACACTGGATCTTAGTACTCACTTTCAGCATAAGATAAAACTACTGTCGAGAATTTCGCTTATCCTATCTCTCACCGTTTAGGCCAGGCTACTCACTCTCACCACTCATCACTACTCACACAGAAAAGCACATTGAAATTGTGTAAGGTAACAACAAAATCACAAAAAATTGTTGTTGGTCAGTTTGCTTGCGCCAATCAACGCAAATAATAAACCCGGGTTTTGTCCTACGCGACAGACACATCGTTGGCATGTGTGTCGTTTGCAATACCTCGCGATCTGCATGTATACGCTCATTGACTTCCTATCTTCGGTGCAATTACAAAAACAAAACGTAGCCAAAGAGCTTAAGGATGGGCATTACTGGTTTAGGCTATGCGATGAGTGCCAATTAGTAGGTCAGTCAATCAGTGAGGACAAACTCTTTTATATATATGGAGAGATAGATAGAAAATGCGTTTTCACGCCTGGAAACTCAATTTTGATGCAGTGTTGGATAAGGTCAAATCAAGCCAGTTCTGTATGTTCGCTGCACATATCAGTATTGCAAAAGTATATTCAAAATGAATGTGAAACTTGGATTCTCAGTTTTTATAAGCAAACTTCAATCAGAAATATTTTTAAACAGTCTTAAATTAAAAAAGTGTTGGATAATGCAAGCATGAGTTTAATATAACTCAACTTATTTCCAACACAGAATTTTGTGCAACGCCTAGGCACATACATAAGTGTGGTAAAACAATATTTTAGATCAGCGATGTTCAAGAAGAGCGAGGCCAAAAAGTGTGAGTGTATTGGTGTGCGATATTTAAGCGACACAGGCCAGCTTTGCACTGCCCTCAACGACGGCTGGGCAGCGAATGAAGGCAAAGAGAGCTCTGCTTACGCTTATATGCCCGACTTCGGCATGCGCTCGGCTCGTGTGCATGTAAATAGCCGATTGCCCTCGGCCCCTGGGGGCTATGGAGGAACATCGCTGATTTAGATATTCAATTTTCAAGGAAGAGATTTGTTCTAGCAAGACACAACAGTGTTGACTCGTTGACTCGTTATTTCAGTGTTGCAAAATAATATTAAAAAATCTTTATATTCCAGATACACCTGGATGGGCGATGACATCAAATATCCAGCCGTGCTCACACAACGCTATCCCAAGGCTGGTGCCCTCAATCCCAATGTCACGGTGAATGTGGTCAACTTATCGGTGATCAAATATATATTCCCCATCCAAATCAAATTGCCCGCCGAGCTATCCAATGGCAGCTATGTGGGCGGTCTGACCTGGGCCTCACCCATCGATCTGTCGGTGACGGTGACGAATCGTGATCAAACCAAGGCCACCACCGTAATATGTCGCGCCCCCAACTTCCATTGTCAGGTGGTGCACACCGAGGTGACCATCAACGATGGCTGGGTACTGCCAGCCGAAAGTCCCATCTTCTCGGCCCGCATAGCTGCCCAAATGCGACAGCTGGGACAGCGTCAAATGCAGATGCAGGAGACGGCGGCCGCCGCCAATGAGAGTCTGGCAAATGTGACCAATGGCCAGACCACCTATGAAATCTCGAATGGTGGCTATCTGCTCAAGCGACTGCCCGTCCGCGATGGTGAACATGGTCACTATCGTCATGTGGTGTTCATCTCCTCACTGGACCGTCGGCCAGTGCCCCTGACCATGGGTCGCTTCGAGGTGACCGAAATCGTGGGCTGGGATGAGCCGCATGAGATTGTTTACTTTATGGCTGCTCCTGAGAAGCGGCCGGGCGAACGGCACCTCTACAAGATCAGCCTTAAACTAAACATTACCGAATCGAATCGCACCTACATCACATCGACCCAGCCCACCTGTCTGACCTGCGACAACACGGAGGCCACATACCGATTGCATCGGTCGAGGGGTTTGGCCGGTGGCGAACGTTGGGATGATGTGGTATCGCGCCTGGAGCCCGATGATTGCATCTATGATATACCCAAGAATTGTCTGTTCAATCGAGTGCAGTTTAGTCGTGATTTTAGCTACTATGTGCAGGAGTGCTTGGGTCCGGAGGCGCCAAGTGTGTATCTGGTGGAGACGGCGAGTAATGATAAGATTTTCGTGCTCAATGCGGGGGATGTGCTGCGTCATCGGTTGGCCCAGTTGGCGGTGCCGCAAATGCGAACGTTTAGTGTGGAGATACGTCATGGATTTCATGCACAGGTGCGGCTCTTTTTGCCACCGGGCATGCGTGAGGAGGAGGAGGTGGCGTTTCCGCTGGTGTTGCATGTGTAAGTGAAAGGTGGATTGTTTCCCATGTAATTGTCTTTCGTTTTTTTTTTGTTGCTTTTGGGATAATTGTCCTTCAAAAGTCACTGTGAACTGTTCATTTTTGATTCATTCCCCTTGCTTTAAAAGTTCTATAAGAAATCGCTGTGAACAGTTTAAGATTTTATGTGACTTTTAGTAAACAGTTCACTGTTACCGTGACTTTCGGGAGAATTCGGTCTATTTAGATTTTTGTGGATATATTTCCTTTTTTCCATTCTCTTAAAAAGTTCCATACAAAGTCACTGTGAACAGTTCGCTGTTATCCGTGATTCTTAATTTATTTATTAATCTGTTGTTCCTTTTACTTAGGAAGACAGAGTGAAGCGTTCACTGATATCGTAACTTTAAGAACTCACTGAAAGCCGTTCACTGATGTTGTGAATAACAACGGTTGCCTTTTTAATGCGGTCATTTATGTTGTCATTCCAGAGCAGTTTCCAGAATGAATCCCAAGAAATTGGTATTGTCGCCAAACGCAAGGCTAACTCCATCGATCCATAGAAGTGGAGAGAGAAGACCTCCTTGCGGAGTGCCTCTGGCTCCAAATCTGTGAGCCGTAACGCCTCCAAGTTGTGAGCACACCGACCTGCTGGTTAGCAGTTGGTCAATGAATTCAATGAGGGGATATGCCTCTGTCTGCTCCCACTATCCAAGGCAGGGGTAATGGCATTTGGTTGGACGTTATTGAAGGCATCCTCTATGTCGAGAAATGCTACTAGAGAGAAGTCTCCCAATACAAGAGATTCTTGAGTCCTTGAGAACAGGGAATGCAGGGTGGTTTCAGTAGAACGTCCCTTGCTGTACGCATGTTGCGGGTGTACAAAGTAATCCCTCTTAGTTTGCCTAATGTAGGCGGCTATAAATCCCTCTATGGTTTTAAGAGGAAACCAAGAAAGACTGATTTGCCTACACTTGGGGGCTTTACCAGCCTTCGGTATGAAGACTACTTTGGTTTCTCTCCATCTAGTGGGAATGTAGTTGAACTTAAGACAGCTTACATATGTAGATAATGTGAAGCCAGTTCATTGTATTGTATATCCAACTGTAAGTTATAATTGTGCAGGAAAAACAATATCAGGACCTGGCGACTTAAATGGTTCAAACAAGTCGATTGCCCACTTAATTCTGGTCGTTGTAACAATGTTATTATTTTATTGTAAAGGATAGTCGGTTGACCTAGCTAAGTTTACGGAGCAATCAGGAAAATGAGTGCTCAAAAGAAGGTCTAGAGCAGAGGGAGGCAAAAAATACATTTACATTTTTGCATTGCAATGCATTGCTGTGTGTGTGAGAGCAGCTCAAAAATTGCTCTCAATTTCAGTAGCAACGACTGCGTCGCGGCGTAGGAAAGCAAGCAACGCAGCGGCGCTTGTACAGCTTATACTATGTGTGTTTGAGCAGCGCTGCTTTGAGAATTTTCGTATGCACGCCAGATAGCAAGCGTCCGGCCCCTGGTCTAGAGCAGCGATATTTCTCTATAGCCCCCAGGGGCCGAGCGCAATCGGCTATTTACAGGCACACGAGCCGAGCGCATGTCGAAGTCGGGCATATGAGCGTAAGCAGAGCTCTCTTTGCCTCCAGTCGCTGCCCAGCCGTCTTTGAGGGCAGTTCAAAGCAGGGCTGTGTTGCTTCATTATCGCACACCAATACACTCTCACTTTTTGGCCTTGCTCTGCTTGAACATCGCTGGTCTAGAGACTCCTCGCTGGAGTTGGTCCAGGTCCCATTTACTTTTTGTATTAACCCTGTCGATATTGGTGAGCCAGCCAGGATCTTTCTAATAGCCTATTTCCACTATAGCAAATATGTACATATTCTCACATTTTATCACATACCCAAAAATATGCAACATTTTTTCCATAGAAAAAAAAATGTACATATTTGATATATGTGTCCATTCGCCACGAGTGATAGCAGTGTTGTAAAATAAAATACTAGATTATTTGGTATTAATATCACAAAAAAACCAGCCCTGATGTTATCGATGTCACAAAAAGTCAACCCTGGTTTAAAATTTATTTGAAATGATAATTGAAGGTTAGGGCTACTTTCATAATATTATTCTTAATATTAATAAATTTGATTTCAAATGGCTCCAAAACGTAAGTCAGTGTCTTGGAAGGACTCTATAAAGTCATGCTCATGGATCTGTGGGAGAAGAATTTTGTCGCGGGACACCAATTTATTTGGAAGGATGGCCAAATTAATTGAATGGAAAGACGTTCGCAAAAAAATTAGACATTTAAAGCGCAAATACAAGCAAATACGAGATTAGTAGGGATTTTTTTATACAGGTCTGAACTAAAAACGCAAGGTGTTTCAGACGGTGCTCTATCAAAATGAGAGCTCGCTTGGAGATTAAGGAGCGCATGGAGAATGCCACTATAGAGTTTTAGTCTAATATGTTCAAACTATAAAAGAAAATGTTAAGAAAAGCATAGAAGCTAGTATATTGTTTTATTTTATTTGATGTTGAGTCTTTAGGAATTTTTTCTTTATTTTTATTTGGCGAACACAAATCAAACTTGTAATTTGTTTGTCTTTTGTCACTTTTATTTGAGAAAGTACTTAAGCAATAATTATAAAATAATGTCTCATACCAAATGCCACTGCATTTATTGTTTTGAGCTCCATAGAACTTAGTGCAAAGATGTAGTGTATAATAACTCAAATTTGAATTGTCAGCTGCCATTCACATGTTTACGAATCTGTAAAATATGTACATATCATATGGAAACGCTCAGAAAAAAATATGTACATATCGAAATATGTGATCATAGTGGAAATAGGCTATAAGACGAGAAGCGTCAGAGGTTGATGAAATATTACTACAGAAATGGTCCAAAGAGGTTCGTTTAGCTCGTCTAATTGCTTTTTGTAGATGATAACTGTTTGCTTATATAACTCCCAAGCGGTTGTTTGTTGTATGTTGAATGTATGCCTTCTTTCTTGTCTGAGCTTATCCAGCTCTGCAGACCACCATGGTACGCGGTTTAATGTGATTTTATTTTTCTAGGGTGTTCCCCGTATTTGGTGTGAATGGTGGGGACGATGGAAGCTTTTGTGCCAACAGTTTGTTATGTACTTCCCACTTGGTCTTTTTTGGGTTCTTAACCCCTTTTGGGTGAAGGACATTTGCTTGCTAGTACAAACTCTATGCAACAATGGTCATAGAAGCAGTGCTCTGCCAGCACCTTCCATGAAACCAGTTAATCATCAGAGGTCATCAGAGATGAGGGTGATGTCTAACACCCTTCTTTTATTTCGAATAACGAGTGTTTTTTTTTTTTTTTTTTTTTTGGGGCGAGGAGGGGAAAATGCCTTATGCATTTCCTAGTCTGCCGTCGCAGAAAGGGTATGTAGGACTCGCACCTACTAAAAACCCCCCTCTCTCTCAGGCCTGTATCCACTTCGGAAAAGCTTTCGCATTACTTCGAAGTGGGGCCCTTTACGCGCTACGCGCTCTCATCTATTATCTGCGTCCAGATACCCCACTATGTCCTCTCGTCCAGGTCTTTTTTCTTGATTCGCAGAATTTCGCCAACAAATCTTGCGATCAATCTCCACTGCTCTTCGCTCGAGATCATCTTCGATACGATGTTGTCTGCTGTGATATTTCCTACACATCGTGTTAGGTTGCCTCGCCTATCGGCCCATCGTTCGCAGTGTATCACAGTGTGCTCCACACTATCTATTTCTGCGTCACCATACACGCAGCTATGCTCTGAGCTTTTCCCAATTGAGTGTAGGAATGCGCTAAAGTAGCCGTGTCCTGTCATCATCTGTGTTACGTAGAAATCGACGTCTCCGTGCTTTCTGCGAAGCCAACTTTTGATCTCAGGAATCAGCCTTCTTGTCCATCTGCCCTTTGTTTCGATTGCCCATCTTTCTTGCCACACGGTGAGGGTTTCTTCTTTAATCGATTCAGCCGTTTGCCTTGAGAATTGTCCTGCTTGGCGCAATCCGTATATTTGGCTTCGTTCTCTGGCTAATAGGTCGATCGGCGTAACACCTGCGATGACCATCGCTGCTACTCCTGATACTGTCCGATATGCACTTATTATTCTCAGCGCACTTCTTCTTTGGATCGATAAAAGTTGTTTTGCTCGGCATTTTGCGTTTAGAGCGTCTACCCAGATCTCGCATCCATATAGAAGAATGGCGTTGTTCACCTCCATTAGTAACTTCCGCCTACATTGCACCGGTCCGCCCACATTCGCCATTAGTCTGCTTAGCGAGCCTGTCGCAGTGGTAGACTTCGTTACTACGTGCTGTATATGAGCTTGGAACGACAGCTTCGAGTCAAGCCTGACTCCCAAGTAATTTATCACCTTCTGAGTGCGGATAATGCTATCGTGTATTCTCATGTCCATTTCTAGTGGGATTTGCCTTCTCGTGACGAGCAGTAGCTCTGTTTTTTCTGCTGCTAGCTGCAGTCCGTGTGAGTTCATCCAAGTTTTGACCCGGATCATCACCTGCGTGAGTGTACGTTGTGCGTATTCTGTATTACGCGCAGTGATGACTGCCACAATGTCGTCTGCGTATCCTACCAGGAATGCGTCGTCGGGCATTTCTATGCGGAGCACCTCGTCATAGCTGATATTCCAGAGGTCCGGCCCAAGTATGGATCCCTGCGCAGCTCCTGCTGTTACTGGAATACATTTTTCACCAGCTATGGTCTGGTACAACAGCTTTCGGTTTTCGAGAAGCTGTGTATTATA
Organism: Lordiphosa collinella; assembly: GCA_018904265.1. Taxonomy (NCBI): domain Eukaryota; kingdom Metazoa; phylum Arthropoda; class Insecta; order Diptera; family Drosophilidae; genus Lordiphosa; species Lordiphosa collinella. Next base: position 7,565 of record JAEIFV010001074.1, on the reverse strand, counting down.
CACAGCAGATACCCCGGTATTCGGAAGCGCTTTTGCAGAGCCTCGATCATATCCGTCCATTTTGCGCTATTAAAAGCGTTTTTCACGTCCAGCGTTGCCAGCAGGACTATTGGCCGTGAGTAGTGACTGCCTTGGTGGCTCGCCTGGCCTGAACCCGTACTGTCTAGGAGAAAGTCCTCCTGCATAACGAGTGTTGGGTCAACACTTCTATTGGCAATATGGAAATTGGTTTGCAATAGAAAGTCATAGAGGAACTCTCCTCGCTTGTTGGTCTCTGCTCTGCCCCATATTGTGTAGTGTGCATTGGCATCGCCTCCTAGTATGAGGCTCGGAATAAATTTGGTGGTGGGGGGCTCTTACTGTCATGAGCTAGATGGAAGAACTCCTTACAAAGAACCTTAAGAAGTCATTGAGCATCGTTAAGTGATATTGTGACTTCTACACAGAACTTTATTCTGTTTATTCTAGTTTTTCTCCGTTCGAAGAACCTTAAGAAGTCATTGAGAACCGTTTACTGATATCGTGACTTATACAAAGAATTTCGTGATATCGTGACTTTTACACGGCCCTTATAATCCATTCAATCTAGTTTTTCTCTTTTCGTTGGGTTTACAAATAAATCTTAAGAAGTCACTGTGAATCGTTAACTAATATCGTCACTTTTAAGCAGCGCCTATATTTAGTTTATTCCAGTTTTTATTGTATTCCAAGGGTTATTAAAGAAAATTAGGAAGTCACTGTGAACTGTTCCCAATTCCAGCGCTTTCACTTTGTGTTCTTTTGCTCTTCTGTTCTATAACTTCGTTTTTTTAATCCCTCATCTGTCTTCCTTTTGATCCATACAGTGATGCCTCACCGGGCTCCCAACTGGTCACGGAGCGTTTCCATGTCGACTGGAATTGGTATTTATCCAGCCAGCGCAGTTTTATTGTGGCCCAAATTGATGGACGTGGCAGTGGCTATCAAGGTGAACTGCTGCGCACTCAGGTTCATGGTAAATTGGGCAGTGTCGAAGTGGAAGATCAACTGGGTGTACTTACGTGAGTAAAACAATTGACTACATTGATCAGAGTCTAATATGTGTGTTCCCTACTTTAGATATTTACGCGATAATCTCAAATTCATTGATCCGTTGCGCATTTGTGCCTTCGGTTGGGGCTATGGTGGCTATGCGGCGGCCATGATGCTCATAGATGATTCACAGCAGGTGCTGCAATGTGCCGTCTCCATCAATCCAATTGTTAGTTTTGGATATCATTGTAAGTATGAGCGAAAGAAACATGTTTTTATGGTAGACAGCTCACATCAAAGACATAAAGAAATGAAGCAAAATACAGATTGAATTCGAACCTCCTTTTTCGACCTTTTCAACAGATTCCTTCTTTACCGAACGCTATATACCCCTAAAGGGTGACTATCTGCGCGCCCTCCAGGAGGCTGATCTAACCATGAAAGCGGGAAATATCAAGGGTCGCAATCTGATGCTAATGCATGGTACAGCCGATACTCTGGTCCATCAGGAGCACACACTAATGCTTGTACGCGCCCTGGTCGATCAGCAAGTAAAGTTTCGCCACCAGGTGTATCCCGATGAGGATCACACCATCAGTCGTTCGCTGAGTCATGTGTACAAGACCATGGAATGGTATTTCGATGAATGCTTCGGACCCGTCGATGACAACGAGTGGGACCCGACGGGTCTGTTCGTGTTTAAGCAATAATTAAGACCCCCCTACGATCCTTACGACGAGGATCCGTTGGCCAATCAGCTCAACGAATTTGATTTGGATCCGGATCCGGGCGACCGACATGGCGGCAGCAATTTAAGCATCAGCAGCGCCGCAACTACCACCACTACCACAATGCTCTCGGCTCTGGACGAACTGGACAATAGCCTGCAAGTGCTGGACCTGATGACCTCGTCGTCGGCAACGACATTGAGTAAAGTCTCCGGGAAGCTGTGCAACTACAGCAGCAAACGCAAACTGCAGCCCTCGGAGTCAACGCTGGCCAAAAAGATGCGCATACTGCAGCATTAGGCGAGTGGCGAGTGACCGTAGCGCGCCCAGTGTGGCTGTACTTTGAATTCCTTGGTATTTTTTAGCATCAATTTTAGGTTTTGCAATTTGGTTAAGAGAGAGAAAGAGAGCTATAAGCCAGCCAGGTGATTCATTTATGCGACTGATTATTAACATATGTGTATTTTAAATAATTAAACAACAAACAAACAAAACGAATAGGAGAAGGAAAGCCAAAGAGAGTCGTTGCCATATGGTCGTAGAGGGAAAACCGTAGGGGAAATTGAGAACAAAAGCAGAACCATACATATGTATAACTATGGATGAAATGTACATTTTAATTTGGTTAAAGCCATTCTGTGTAGGTGTATTGTACGTGTGTGTGTGTGTGTGTGCCTAGGTGCGTGTGCGTAAGTCCATGTGTGATGTAAACATGTATTTATAATTGACTGAACGTTTTTTTTTTTTTTTTTTTGGTGTACATATTAATAATTAAATTACGAACGAAACATATGTAATTTTATGTACTTGTGTAATTTATGTCCAATTTAACTTAGGAAACAATTTGCAAGTAGTTCATAAACAACAAACACAGAAGAACGCTAACCGAAAACCTAACAACATTACTAAATAACAATTTTTTGCTTAAATTCCATTAACTGAATGTTGATATTATAAATACGAAACCAAAAAAAGTATCCTGTATTCCTAGCGAAAGTTGTATGATTGATTCTAGAAGAAACAAGTCCTTCGCCATCCACTCGAGTCGAAACCAAAAACCTCTTTTCTTTTTACTCACAAACAGAGCTCGCAAATAACAGTTGACCGTTTTTTCCTTTGCATTATGCGCACTAACTAACTCTCTCTCTCTCTGAGCAAAACATTTCTTTTCTCTTCCTCTTTTTGATTTAAGTTGACTGCTCATTCAATAACGACTTACAGAGAGCAGATGCCAAAACAGATGCGTCACTCTCACAAACACGCAAACGAACGCAAAAGACATTTATTTTCTTCGCTCGCTACAAAACGGTCAGCGAATGAGCAGAGCAAAGGGGAAACCAAACAATTGGTTGTTCATTGAGCGCATTCCGATTTCTTCAAGAGACAATGTGAACGCCTCATCTCTGACTCTTTGCTCAAAGGGTCCGCCTAAGGCTCAAGTTGCTATGGCTTTCCAATTGGACACAATTTGTCATATAAACTTTTCATATAAAAAATAATAAATAATCGTTTATTTTTGGACAGCGAAAGACGGTCAACTGTCATTTGCCAGATCTGCTCCCCAAATTGTACTCAAAAGTTAGAAAAATTGAGACCTAGAACTTCATGGTCTTAGCCTTTTTTGCACTTACACAGGTCATAGTCCAAATATTAGAGAAAGAGAGAGAGCAATTCGTCTTTTTCAATAAACAATTTAAAGACAATTGGTTAAGCCCAATTCTGGAGTAAAATTTTAATAAAATTTGGAAACAACAAAAGATCTGATATAGCCTCAAAACCCACGAATTGATCTAAACGTTCTTGCTTTTACATTCGTCCGGAGCTGTGAATAACATTTGTAAATCAAAACTTCCTAAACAAAAAGTTAAGTTTTCTCAAAACTTAATAGAAACCTCTTGGTGCCAAAGCAATAGTGTTGGGTAAATGTTGTTCATTTCACTGAACATGTTCACTTGTTCTTTTGTTTCAAAGTGTGTCAACTCACTCAAGTTGTTCACTTGTTCTTGTTCGGTTGTTCAGTGCTGACTTGAATTGTATGCGGTTTTTTCTTCGGATCTGTGCTGTTCCAATTGTTCACAATTAGCGATCATTTAAACAGATTTTAGTCCTTCGTTGCTGGTCACACTGCGGAATGTTGCCTATTTGTTAGCCATCTCTAAATGGTCGCCACGACAGCATGATGCTTACATTGAACTATCAGACACGCGGACAAAAAAACAGCTGAGGGGTCACCAATTTGAGTGAACAAGTCACTGAACAACTCACTGAACAAATCTGACTGAACAACTCGCAGAACAAGATTGAGTGAACAAGAACAAATGAACAACTGAACAACTCTAACAGAACAATTAATGAAGAACATGTTCACTTGCAAGTCTAATGCAGGGTTTGTCAAGAAGATTGAGCTCAAAAAGTAAAAGTGCATTGGTGTGAGAAAATATTGCGATGCAAACTAGCTCTAACCTGCCCTTATTAACCGCCAGAGACTAGTAAAGATTGGCCTTTATGTTTGCTCTGCTGCGTCGTTTCTGACGTTGTCTTTGCCAGCTGGTCCAGTTCAGTTCGAAATTGCTGGTGGGGTGGGTGGCTGCGTGCGTTAGAAGAGTGCGGTTATAGATGGCTGTAAATAACAATTGTTTTGTATGGCGGGGTTTTAGTTGGGCCAATTTTTAATTAAATTTATTGATTTGGGGCTTGCAAATGACTGACATTGAACGCGATGTAACCGCGCTAACCCTGCTATTCATTTAAAGTGGCCAAAGGGGTCAATAAATGGTAAAAACGGATTTTTTTAGAGCGAAGCTCTTTTACGGACGGGCGACTGGAGGGCAAATCCAGAAAACGATGACGAAAGCAGTAACCGAAACCGTGATCGCAAAAGTGACCAAGACTGTGACTACAACAGTGACTTAAACAGGCCAAGACAGTGACCAAAACAGTGACCGAAACAGTGACCAAACTGTGACTGAAACTCTGTCCAAAACTGCGACTAAAACAGTGACCAAAACTGTGACCAAAACTGTGACTAAAACAGTGACTAATACAATGACCAAAGCTGTGAACAAAACAGTGGCTAAAACAACGACCAAAATAGTGTCCGAAGCAGTGACCATAACAGTGATTAAAACAGTAATCGAAACTGGCTAAAACAGTGACCGAAACAGTGACCAAAACAGTGACAACAACAGTGACCAAAACAGTAACCAAACACTGACAAATACAGTGACTAAACAGTGATCAAAAAAGTGACTACAACAGAGACCAAGACAATGACCAAAACAGTGACCGAAACAGTGACCGAAACTCTGTCCAACACTGTGACCAAAACTCTGTCCAAAACTGTGACAAAAACAGTGACCGAAACAGTGACCTAAACAGTGACCAAAACAGTGTTTAATACAATGACCAAAACTGTGAACAAAACAGTGACTATAACAACGACCAAAATAGTGTCCGAAACAGTGAGAATTGACCAAAACAGTGACTAAAACAGTAATCGAAACTGACTAAAACAGTGACCGAGAGTTCGAAGGAACGAATTCCGGTCAAGTAGAATCAGTCAGAACACAATGAAAATTAGCAGATTCGTAGGATCGGGAGTAATCCCGAAGAATTTCCAACACCTTCAGAAGAATGCGACGAATTTGCCTACAACACATTAAATTTTTTTTGTAATTTCTGCGCTTAAAAAAATCTTAGAACTATTTGGGAACCCTTATTTTGTAGCTAAGAAATAGTTTGATACTATGAATTCATAGTAGATCAAAAATCAACGTCATAAAATGGTGAAATGGGAAACAAAATTACTTCGAGGTTCGCTCGTCCTTAATCATATTTAATGGGTGGGGCGATTTTTATTATGCATGTTCCAAATTCGCAGCTTAGCTGCTACGCAAGCAAAGTTTTCTCTGGTAAAAATGGTGGTAAAAATTGTAGTAGTTTTGACAGAGGTTCGAAAGACAAGGATTTAAATAAGTCGGCACATAATCCTTTGTTACACTTGCCGGAACCCAAAAACCTATCAGGCTAAGCAGAGCGCTTGAGTCAATCTCACCAGTTGACCTTATGAAGGAAAAGCACGCTGAGATAAATCCTACGATTATTGAGGGATGGAAGATCCAATAAGCGTACATAGTCTATGCTCGTATGGTGGTAGGTGCCAATTAGAATCTTAATTTAGGCCACGGAGGACGAAAATTTAAAACTGTTTCTGTACAGATTTGAGTTGGTTCTGGAATTTTTTGGTAGTGTGGACCCCAGACACATGATCAAAACGCAAGAATAGGTCTGAACAGAGAAACATATAATTGTTTGGTGGCAAATGGATCGTTAAATTCATTAGACCTACCTACCGGTATACTGAATTATGTCCCAAAGTAACCATACACAACCTGAACATTTTGTCGAAACATTATATTCGATGTGTGCCAGATACGATTCCCTTTTCTCATAATCTCATTAAGCATGCTTTCACCACTTTTACTTTCGCAATAGTTTTGCGATTTCAAACCGGTTTTTCGACCAAATTTGAACTCCAAACTGCAAAACTTTTGCGAAAGTGAAATTGGGAGCAACTGTGTAGATTTGTTTCTTTAAGCCAACCTTTTTTTTTGACTCGATTCGTGGGGCTTAAGGAAAAGGAAAACAGGATATTTTTAGACATAAAATGTAGGAAATATAACTATCATAGTGCGCGTGTGTGAAAGTGTGCGAATAAGTAAAACATTTTTTTTTAGATTTTTTTACTATTACTTAAAAAAAAAAGCGCAAGAGAACCTAATATAAAATTGATTGATTGCCAATGCATTAACTTTAGGTGTTAAAAGTTGCGTGAAATAGCGCCCCGCCGCCGCCACCGACGCCGCTTCCTCCCCCCCAAAAAGTGGCGACAATTTTATTGTAGAAAAAACACAAAAGAAAAACAACTAAACTAAATGGAACCACAATTTCACACACACAAAAAATAGTCGAAGCTTTAAATGTTGTACACGAGGAACGAAAACAAAGTATATAAAACCAAAAAAAAAAACAACCAAAAACTAAATAAATTGTTGATTAAAACAGCGCAAAATGGGCTCTAAATAAATGTTAAACGTACATATTTATAAATGTTTAAAACAAAACAAAAATTCTATAAAAAAAAACAAAACAAAATATATACATACATACATACATACTATATATATTGATATGTCGAAAACGTAACCGTATTTTATGTATCTTTCAAAATGGAACCAAACAAACATGTAAACGCAAAGCTAACAAAACACACAACTCATTTCCATAAAGTACAAAAAACGGAACTCCACTTAGTTGACCAAAAAACTCGAAAGAAAAGAAAACTGGAAACTCTTTTTCATTTTTCAACCAGTCTCCTCCACCCTCCAACGAAGTTATTTGGTTTCAAGAACAAAACAAAAAATCATTCCGAAACCCAAGACAAGAAAAAGAAGAGAAAACAATTATATAGATTTAGGAACAGCGAATCTAAACCACTAAAGCAGACACCAAAGAGCAGAAGTAAAACTAAACCAAATAACAAAAAAAAAAACAAAACCAAAACTACCAAAGTAAAGAAAAACGAAACAATAAACAGATTTTTGTGTGTATGCAAAATAAGAGAGAGCAAAAGTTCTTTTGCTTTGTATTTTCTTTTTAGGGATCGCAGAGTTTGGTTTTTGTGCAGGTAAGTGCAAAGACAGAACAAAATGAAGCAGAGCCAGTTTCGCTCTTTGCAAAAGTCAACATTATTGCTTTACAGGGGTTACCAGGTTGTACGCTGGAACTTACAGAGTAGCCAAACAGCTGCCCTTCCTGTGCTTTTTT
>JAEIFV010001073.1:0-97274 GCA_018904265.1 Lordiphosa collinella | reverse complement strand
AGGCAAAAATACATTTGCTTCATACAAAACGAAAGGCACTGAGTAGGCCAACGCCAAACAAGAACAAAATGTGGAGTGAGATGTGTTGCTTTGATAGCTGCGCTGTGCAAGGGGGTTGAAATGGAACTAAGAATGTTTGTGTGTGTGTGTATGTGTTTGTGCGCGCTTCTTGTTATAACAGCAGCTGAATTGATTTATATTTCTTAACAAAATTTATTTTTGTTTGAAATTCCAAGGCATTTAGAATAAAATTCAAAATATTACTTAATTATTTATTAAATATGCGTAAAATTTACACACTTAAGACTTATTCACTGAATGTTTGGCTCAACAATGCTGTTGTGAAATCTATCTTCTTGGCTAGCTACTTCGTTGTGACTAAGAAAAGTAGATTTGTGGAAGTTGGCTTGTTTTTTTACATTAAATATCGTGTATTCTTGTTTTTTGTAAAGCACAGATTAAAACCTCTTTGATTCCAATAAAGAAATATACAACATTCCTTACCAACTCAAATTCATTCATAGATTTTATATTGTCCCACAAAAAATGGTTCATTTTGAAGAAAAATAAGGCAGGCTCACAACTTCAAATGCTTATAAATAGTAGGAATGCAAACCGTTTTGGCTTATTCATGCACGCAAACCGAACCAACACCTGTTTGAAAATGCTGAACCGCAAATCAAACCAGTTTGGTTCGGCCCATTTTATTGACAATTTGTAGGCAACAATGTCAGCGTTAAATAATTTGTCTAATTACCTCGTAAAGGACATCAATCTGTCGGGTTACAGTCCGCTGTCACCTGTCACCTACACCCGATTTTGTCCATCTGCAATTCTCGCCTATTTTCCAATTATTTCAAGTATTCATTCATTGGAAGTTGCCGATTTCATTTCCTAAATCCTGCATTAAAAAAATGTTTTTATTCTAGTTTTTAGAAACTTTAACTAAAGTAATTTTTAGGGTAGGGTAAAAAGTGTATACTGGGGGGTGTCCTGAAAATCTCTAGGAAATTTTGTCTTCAGCTGGTTTTATAAAAAATTCGTCGGTGCCGCATCATTTCGAGAGATTTGATTTTCTAAGTTGGTAGTGGGTTGTGGTATAAGCTTTATGACTCATGTTAATATTATAATCTATATATTAATACGCTAAAAAGCTTTCATACGAATGTACGGCACCCTCTTTAGCATAGTAAAACAAATTCAATCAACCCAAAATTTATACCATATGTTCATATGAGTTTTAAGACCCTGCCATTGCAAAAAAAAAATAATTGCAATTATTTATTGTTTTAGATCGAATTAAAAGTTGTACTAACACAGACACACTTTACACAGATAGGTGAGCAGACCAACTCATAATTTTTATTTCAAACAACAACAGCAACAGGCCAACACTCACTGTGTGCTTTGCTCATTTGTATTTTGAGCTTTGTAAACAAAGAGAGTGGCTCTCAGTGCGCTCTTCCTGTGAAGAGACGATCAACGGGAAACAAAGCTTCTACGCATATTTTGTTTTTGTTTTAAGCAGATTTACAGTTGCTGGTCTGACTGAAATCCAATTGACATGAAATTTTTTTGCGAGGAAAGTGCTGCTAAAATATTGTATTTTGGAGCGTAAACAATAACTAACATTCTTAAAAAATTTGTTATATTGTTAATCCTATTGATATGTTCGTCTTTCTTTCTAACATAGTAATGTTGGAATGAGTATTAAGACCAAAAAAATTGAGTTCCAATTATTTATTGTTTCATAGCAGGGGCCGGCAGCTTGCTATCTGGCGTGCATATGAAATATCTCAAAGCAGCGCTGCTTCCACACACACGGTATAAACTGTTAAAGCTCCGCTGCGTTACGTGTTCGCGACGCAGTCGTTGCTACTGGAAAATAGAGAAATTTTTGCGCTGCTCTCACACACACCAATGCAAAAATGTGAATGTATTTCTTGCCTGCCTCTGTTTTATAGCGAATCAAAGATACATACGGTGACATTCAGATGGGATTAAATTCAATTGACTAAATAAATTATTGCGAAAATAGTCAGTATTGTTCGGGAAATTTAATAAGATGACAGGAATGGTACTTTATAAGGAAACATTCAATTCGATGGCAAATTCACTATTCAAATTTAAATACACCGAGCACAATTGGAGACTGTGCAGTGATCTTGAGATCGAATCGGTATTACGTCGAATCGGAAATACATCGAATCTATGGATTTAACGCCTGTGGTAGGGTCAGCCACTATCACTGCGCTACAAAATCTCTTCAAAAAAATGTATATATTTTGTCTTTCCACACTTTCTTTGGAGCCATCCTCAAGCAACATTTCCCAGGCTGTCGGCTTCAAAAATAAAGAAATGCATTAAAAATTGCTTTAAGACTTACACTACTACACAGTACCATAACTTTAACAAAAGATCAAGGAAAGAACGAAGCGATGTTTATAGCTTTCTGGGTAGTATAAAAAAGACCAAACTATGCCAAGTTAGTTAACAAAATGTTGGCTGACTGTTCAAAATTGGAATATATGTTAATCAGGTTTTCCAGGGTTTCAAACCGATTCAGATACAATTATTTTTGGACCAAAAACTATGCAAATATGAGACTTTTTTGACATATTATTTTAGACTTAAAAGTGTACATCGTTTAATGTTAAGTGTTAATTTGTTCTATGGTCGAATTTCGACCACAGGGCGAGCCTAGTTCAAATTAAAGGCGTGTAACCCACAAATTAAAACGAAAAATTTTTAAATATTTGCGCAAAACCCTTGGCTCGTTTGTTGTTGACAAATTTCCCATGTGGCGCTACTGAGGCAGGCAGATGGCGCCAGTGGTAGGTCGGTTTTGGCTGATATGACAGCCTTGGGTGGGTTTGCGACAAAACAAATTAAATATGTTATTCTTTTGATGCAACTTATCCAGAAAAACAATGTTGGCAACATTTACAAACTTTACTTTGCTTATCAAAACTGTTTGGGTGGTGAATTTAGCAAAGTCTCCTCTCAAAACACGAGTGGTTTGAAAGAGATTTCTGTGGCACCTAAGAATTGGTTTTTGGTTGGAATGTGGTTGGAAGAGGTTTCTGTGTCACACCCGTATATTTACGAATGCGAATATGAAGCCTCTAACTCCCCCAGCCAATATTAAACACTTTCCGCCTTCGGCAATCGTAAATGTAAATAAATTATAGCAAACAGTCTAGCTAGAATTGGCAACGCTGCAGTTTAAAGCCGAAAACTTTGAGAGGGGAGCCTCCCGCACACCGCGTGACAAAAATTTAAAATATTATTGATCTAGCTGCAAGTATATATAAGTAGTTTCTGAACCATGCATGTCAAACCTCTATTTCATACAATCTGTGCGGTCATACGGAAATACGGACGGACAGAATCATCTCCGACCCCATAAAGTATAAATACTCTTGATCAGCAAGTTGAGCTAATTTGATATACACAGACAAAAAATCATTTTCTCTTTATGGTCAAAATGACATGTTATAGTTTAGAAATAATATGAAAATAATATTGTTTGACAAAATATCAAATTGACCAGCTCATATCAAATTGATAATTGACATTATTTTTATACTTTATATTATAAAATTGTCCGGATGTTCGTAGCGCATTTAAGGAAGCATCTCCGACCACATAAGGTATTTATATTCTTGATCACGACGAGCTGAGTTGATTTAGCCCTGGCCGTCTGTCCGTCCGTCCGTCAGTCCGTCTGTCTGTTTCTACGCTATCTCCTCCGTCAGTTTGATAGCTATCTTTACCAAACTTTGCACAAAGTCTTTTGGTACATATAAGCTACACATTTATCTGAACCGGCCGGCTCGGATCGGTCGAAAAACTAGATTTAGTGAAAAAAACATTTTTCTTTTCAATGGAAATGCCTCCAAACCTTGTATTTCTTAGTTTACTATGCTTTTCTATGCTTCCACCAAATTTGGTCGAAATCGGACATCTATATAGTATAGCTGTCATAGAAAAGTAGAGTCTGAAAAGTAGTCTTTGTTTGAAAAACTTTCTTGTTTTCAACGGAAATGTCCTCAAAACTAGCATGTGTTTGTTTTATATGCTCTCACACAATTCTGCAAATTTTGGTCGAAATTGAATGACTATAGCATATAGCTGCCATAGGAACGATCGGTCGAAAAACTAGTTCTTGTGAGAAAAACTTTTTTGTTTTTAATGGAAACGTCCCTTACGTTGGCATATATTTATTTTATATACTTTGGACACATTTCAACAAAGTTTTATCAAAATCGGATGACTATAGCATAAAGCTGCAGTATGAATAATCGGTCGAAAAAGAAGTTCTAGTGAGAAAAACTTTTTGTTTTAAATGGGATCGTTTGCTTTTCTATGGTTCATGGGTTTGTTATGCTTTTCCATGATTGTATTAAGTTTGGTCGAAATGGGACATCTATATAGTACAGCTCCCATAGAAAAGTAAGGTCCGAAATGTTCTCTGTTTTTTAAGGTTCCCTCGATAAGCGCTTTTCAATTTAAAATATTGTGTCAGATAACAAAAAAAACCTTTCAATTTGTTAAAAACTCCCTGGGACTGTCACCAGTCACTGAACAAGATAGCATTCTATTATTCGAATCTATATCTTATGAGGTTCATCCAACAACTACCCTCGTATCTGCATTTCCTTAACTGAAGCACACCAAGAGTTTAATTATAAAATCACGCACAAACTTAGAACAGCAATGCCGTTGTCTAGGTCTAGGAAGTAACAAGCTGGCCACAGACTCGTTCCTTAATTATACAAAAATTAACAGCTTGGCTCAAAAAGCGGATTGTTCAAATCGGCAAGTCATTCTGCGCTCAGCAACGCTGCCACTTATGATTTCACTTACCATCTTATCATCTAATTTCTGCGTATTGTACTTTTGCTACCTACGTACGTTTTTTTGGCATCGAGATGTCGACAAATTGAACAAAAAGCTGAAGCTGATGTGTGACCGGTCTTCCCCGATGGTAAATGTCGTGAGAAGTTGCTGCCAACACGGGGCAAAGTTTAATGCCTCGATAAGTATGGTAATAGGCCGTTTGTTTGTGTTTTGGTTTATGGTAATGTGACAACGTGCAGTTGATCAATGATTGATGTGGATGCTAATAACTAACCGAATTTTGTTATTGTTTTATGTGAAAATCGTCCTCCATACTACAGATTCTCAAGTTCAATAACGTTTATATCGTTCTGCTCAATATAAGCAAACAGCCCCAATTATTTCGTAGGTAGTTAAGAAAAAAGTTTTCACTAGAAGTTGAAAGAGATAAATTTAAAATCTGAGAGCAGAATTCGTTTGATTTTCTTGGTTGCTTATATTTGTTTTTGCTTATCTTGAATGTCTTGAAGTTTTGCTCAATTTAAACTCGGGCATTGTTAGATTAGCTAATGTTAAAATGCTTATATTCTTTGTTTCATGCTAAGTTTAATTATGAGTTATGAGTCCTGAAAATTAACCTTTATTGATTGGTATGCTGACTTTGAACGTAAGAGCACTGACGGCGCTATACATCAATAGCATCCGCATATTTTTCCAGATAAAAAAACCTTTTTTACTTTATTACACGAAAAAAAGTTATTAAAAAATCATTTTATTATAGGAAATATATTGCATGTAAAGTCTTGGTCACACTACTTTGAAATTTGCAAAAATCTCACAAAACGCTTAAGCCAAGGGCGTTCGCCCGATTGATGGATTTTCTGAAATCGGAAAAACTGTGAATGCAGTTTGATTAGTACTTTTAGTAGTTTAATTTAACTGTTTCCCTGGGAAAATATGATAAAACTTTGTGTTTTTAAATACCTTTAATTTTTTGGTCTCGGTGGATCTTTCGTTGGAAATGCCCATATCCATTTTGTCCCCTTCAACGTAATCGCCCTCGGATATAATACACTTGTGCCAACGCTTTTTCCAATCCTAGAAGCACTTCTGAAATGCGCTTTTGGTCTGGCCATCTAGCTAGTTCTTCGATTCTGACTCGATCTCATCAATTGTGGCAAAACGCATTCCTTTCATTGGTTTCTTCAGTTTTGGGAATAGGAAAAAGTTGCAGGGAGCCAAATCTGGCGAATACGGTGGTTGAGGCATGATTACGGTGTTGTTTTTGGCCAAAAAATCACGAACAAGCATTGATGTGTGAGCTGGTGCATTATCGTGATGCGGAATCCACGATTTTTTTTCCACAATTCCGATCATTTGAGCCGTATTGCTTCACGCAAACGTTGCATAACATAACGACCTCTTGGCAGGAACTCATGATGAAACACACTATTGTAATCAAAGAAAACAGTGAGCAAAATCTTCACATTTGATCGAAACTTGAAATGCTTTTTTTGGTCTTGGCTCATCCAGCCGCTTCTATTGGGATGATTGGGCCTTGGTTTCGATGTCATAACCATATGCCCATGATTCGTCACCAGCTATGACCCGTTTGAGCAAACCCTGCGACGTTGCTGTTGCTCAAAATTTAGTCAAAAATTGAAGGCAACACAAAAACGTGACTAACCTTTTCAGTTGACAAAAACAAACTACTAATCGAAATTGGCTGCTAATGCAAGCATATGTGTCCGAACATAACAAAAACAAAATATCGATAATCGAAAATTAAAAATTCACCTTTTCCTTTGAACACACCCCGTATACGGATGACATGGTGCTGGGGGCCGATTTTTTGGAAAATCGCAGATTAAAGATTTGAAAAATTCAGAAAGAGCAATTATCTGGATGTACATAAAGTGGCCTGTTGAGGTGCAGCGGGTAGTGTATCTGCCTGCCTGCAAGAAGTCGAAGGTTCGATCCTGCCTGGGGACATATAAAGAAACGGCGTAAAGTGAGAAACACACAAGCCAAAAGATTGAGAAGAGAACCCCTTAGCTGACTGCCGGATGGTTAACAGAGATGTGCTGGCCGACGGCTGTCCCAAAATCGCCTGCCGTACGGTTGACATTTCCAGTACAGTCTCTAGTAATGCTGAAACAATCTGCCGGTCCGATGGTGACTCTTAACCGGCTGCCAGGTGGCTAATGGAGAAAGCCCAGACCGATGGCTGTCCCAAAACCGGCTGGCGGATGGCGAGCTTTTGGTGATTTTGTCCTGATCGGCCAGGCCGATGGTTACCCTTAGGTGACCGCCGGATGGTTAACTATAACTACATATTTGTAGGAGCGTCCAGGGGTACTGTGCCGATCACCTGGCGGCTTGCTTTCGGCTGCACCTAGCACAAAAAAAACTACTGGGTAGTTGGAAAATTGTTAGCCTTGGGAATGCTGAGTACTACTGCTTTCCATTTTACCGTTTTGATGTCCGCTGTAATGTGCATACCTGCATATTTTGCTTAGTTATTCTCATAATCATTCTTTTAAATTTGTAAAGCTATGTTTATCTTGGACACTACAGTGTGCTTTTGAATAAAAAGATTGAACATTTCCTAAATTCTTGTAGTGTTGAATAAAAAATATTATAAAATGTTCCTAATAAAGTATTAAAATCCAGAATTGGAAACTGTAATATTTTTTTTTTTAAATGGCTTGACACAGCCCCAAAGGGCAGGGGTTCTAATTTTTGCTGAATCCGAACGTCAGTTTGAAAAGCTACTGCATGGCTAATTACTACAAAGTTGGCGCCAACAGCAGAGAGAGGTGACCGGGTGTAAAGTTTATTCAAAGAAAAAACTTTTCATTAGATGTTCCGAGGCGGAACGAACCCACGACCTCTTGCTCAGCGGTCGCACACAATAGCCGCTGAGCCACCCGGCCACAATAGTTTTTTCCAAAATCGCCAAAATCGAAAATTGTTTCGCGTTCCCTCACAGTGGACCGAATCGAGAACGCATTGACACTTCCAAACGTGGTTTGACCCTGTTTCAGCAGAAATGGAAAGACTTTTAATGCAATATGTACCCATGAATAAAAGCTGCATTAATCCCTACACCGAGGAAAAAAACGTGTTCAGAAAATAAGATTTTTTCATCCCATAGAAAGAACACAATGTTCAGCCTTGTTCTCAATTCCACTTCCACAAAAGTTTTGTGATTTTGAGACCATATTTAGTCCAAAAACCGGTTTGAAAGCACAAAATGGTTGTGGAATTGGAATTCAGAACAAGGCTGGTTCTCTCCAATTTTTGAGAACAAGTGTTCCGAATGTTCCTGCACGTGGATCTGGACCTGGGTGTGGACCTGGACCTGAAATTTTTTGAGATAAAAATGTTCTCAAAAAAAGATTCTTGAGAGAAAGTCCGGAAATGGCCTGCTTTTGACAACGATTGTGCTCGTTTTGAGCCCAATGTTCCCGGGTTTTTCCTCTGTGTACACTTCAGAGTCAAATCGATCGTCAGCTTACTGGTTGGGATGCCATCAAAACGACGAAGTACGCAAACATCAGACGGCAAGCATAAGGCGTCAGTGGTGGGTTATTGAAGTTTTATTTTCCTTTCATGAGGACCATGTTGTTACTTGAAAGAATTGCATTTATAACTACTTCCCCAACTCTATGTTCGAGAGATCAAGGCTTCAATAAACAAGATATGGCACAAATGATGAGTTAATCGCTGCAAGTAAAACGATTTTTGAGGAGGAAAAGCAAAACATTTAACAGAAAGGTGAGGAAATGATAGAAAAACGCTGAAGGGAACTCTGTTGAAGAGTAAATTAAAACTAGGGACAAAGATGATACCATTAATCTGTCTGTATGCTCCATATATTTCGAGCCTCTACTTCTTACAATCTTTAAGGGCTTACGCACACATGCGGCTGAAAGATGAACTGACGGCTGAGCAAGATATCTTAGCGGAATAAAAAAAAAAACTTGATAGATTCCGCAAAGATGAGTAAACAAATGAATTTTAGAGACCAATCCAGTGCTTGTTGTGCACAGTTGCATGCACAGTAGAATTGGCAAACTATCGATAGCACTATCGATAAGGGTATTCAGCCCAACTGTTTACGGTATCGGTCGGGTCGGTCTATCTTGGGCCATAGTTATGTTTCGGTTACGGATAATTTATTGGAAACGGTTACAGTTAGAATAAGATTTCGGTCAATATAAATGCCCTGTCTGAAACCGATTTTTGTTTCGCCAATTCTAATGCACAGTGGTTGATTATTTGTCAAGATCAGCCTTAAATTCTGCCATCAGTTCATCTTTCAGCCGCATTTATGAGCGCGCCCTAAGTACATTGCTTTTATACGTACAGGCGGATAAAATTTTACTTAAGCAACTAAGAAAAAGAAGGTCACTTTAGATGAAACGTTGCTTAAACGAAATTCCAAAAACCACATTAGATCAACAGTTTTTTGTTACCGACTAAGTGGCATTTAATCCTGACCAACTCTCCCGTCTTCTACATGTACAAATCTGCATCTCTTTGGAAAGTAGAGACCGGTTTCATAATTTATTTCGGTCTATGTCTCTTAAATAACAGCTTATAAAAAATTCACAAAAACTAGAATTATTCTAAAATGCAAATTTGTTACTACCTTCATATTGCTTTACTGGGATTATGTCACAGGTTCTGTTGAGGCCGGGAGCACTCTGGAGTCGATATCAAAAACAAAATGGTATCTTTCGTTAGACACAGCATTCTTGTGTCAAGGCTCGGCAAAGGTTGTTGTAACATGTTATTGGTGAGCTTAGAACTGGTTCTCTTGTCTTCTTCAGACAATAAAAAATTAACAAATTTTACCCAAAGCCCCAAATAATGAGTTTTATTTCACTAAGTCAGAACCCGAAACGAGTTGTGCTGGTTTGAGCTAGACCAGCGACTTAACGATTATAATTGATCCGCCATCATCCGTGCGAGATGCTGTCGGACAGAATGCAAGGGAAGCTGAATGACCTTGGGCTCAAAAATTAAGCTAAAAAGTTCACTTAACATGGGAGTGCCAATTAAAACCGCAATAACTTGCAAATTATTTCAGAATTTTATGATCTGCAAAATGCGTTGCAATCAAAAATGAGAAATCTCGAGTGGATTTTGAAATTCTGACCACTCAAATTAAACGCTCCCATTTTGAGGAGCACTAGCGGACATGACGATGCGTTTCAACTTTGTTTTAATTATATTTGTACCTGCAGTTAATGACCTACTGGCGGTATTTTATTAGAACTTGAGCACTTGCTAATTGCATTCAAAGGTGTTAAACTGCCTAGCCCAATTAATTGCACATGGAGATTTGCGGTACAAGGGCAAGCAATCAAAACTAAGCAAAACTAAACTCAAATGCATCTACCACTTTTGTAGGCAACAAAATATAAAAGCTTCAAGTCATCTTGGTAACAATACAAATGACAAACCAGACTGCAAATTGGTAGTAGATTTCTACTACCATTTTCGACCAGCACGCTCAGCCGGCTCCACACACACACACACGCAACCAAAGCCGAGCTCTGCTGGCCAACTACGAGAGATTCAAACGCGAAACGCGGGCCCGAAAATTTTTAGCACTTCTTTTTAAATTTTGATGCATTCACGGACTTTTCGTTAGTTGTGTATTGGAGTTCGCAGTGTTTATATCGAAGATCGGCGGGTCCGGGCTATGCGTTTGTGAAGTGATACCAAGATGTCCTCAAAAGTGTTTAATTCATTGATGGCCGAGAGCATTTTGCTCACGAAAACTGCCAAAGTGATTTCGGGCTATTCGCCGCTAACAATTTTCCTGTTGGCAACCATAACAATTTTCCTAGTGGTTTACAATAAGCGGAGATCGCGTTTGGTGAAGCATATCGAAAAGATACCGGGACCGGCGGCCATGCCCTTTTTGGGCAATGCCATTGAAATGAATGTGGATCACGACGGTGAGTACTTAGAAGTATTCCAAGTGTGTATTGTGGCTGTGAAAAATGATCTATATTGTGATGATACTGACCCTGAATCATCGATACTGTGTCAATGTATAACAACAACAACAACAATTAACCCAGTCGATCTGTGTAGGTGCTAATTTCGTTGATCAACTCCAACAAGTGAGGAATGACAATAGTCCATAAATTTGGTCTGAGGCAGTGTTAATGAACTTGATTTTGCTCTCTTAAACTTCACTTTCAATAAGAAATTTGTATGTCAATAAAAGAAACTAATTTATTTATAGAACAGCCACGGTTTTTTGAGTGTGCGGGTGTGTAGAAATTGGAAAAATCTGTTAAGAAAGGGTTAATTTCTAAAGCAAATTGCTTTTAATTAACAACATTTAACAGTGTTTACCTGATCATACGGGTATGGAGTTAAGTAAAACTTAATAATTAATAAGTTCAAGCATAGTTAAGCTCATTCCAAGCAAGGCGAAAAAAGAAAGACAATTTCAATTGTAAGATGGGGCATTGTTATATCTGGAGTTGAAAAATGAAAGAACTTATCAAGTTATTTAAGTAACTTGGAGAAAATCATAAAGAAGAGGTGGTCTAAAAAACTTTGATAAGACCCAACTCAATTGTAGAAGTTCCATTCTGTTTTATTTCACTTGAGTAATAGTTGATTATCTACAATTGCAGCGTTCGAGCAAATATTAGTTAATATTTATTAGTTAATAATATTAGTTTTTTATCTTAAAACATGAATAAGTTAATATATTATAAGAATCTACTTTTCCGATCGCTTAAATGTTACAGTTTTCATCAAGGCTGAAAGCTTTGGTCTAAAACCGAACACCTAAGAACCGTTGCGCTCCGGAACCGGGTTCTTTACTCTGCTTCCAATGATCCACAAACCGTTTGGGATCATCGGAATAGTTCACTGAACCATTTGTCTTTTAAAGAAGATATGGATTATAAAGGAAAACAAACTGAATATATTTTTGCACTTGCACTTCCACCTGCAAGAAGGCATTAGTTTGAGTAAAAGACAGTTTCAAGCTCACCATGTCTGTCATCTGACTCCTTAAGTGGTCTTTACTGCCCAGAACTAAAACTTCGTTGTGTTAGTGAGACAATGCCCTCTAGTACTGCCGACCAACGCTGTATCAACGTTCCGTAGTCGATTTTGTGACTGTCGTCGACCCACCCTTATACCCCTTACAATGTGTTCGACTGACGTTTTTTGAAAGGCGATGTCCGCTCAATACATTAACGACTCTGGCACGCTAGGTCGACGCAATGCCATGCAGAAAAGCAACATGAGCGACGCTCGATAGACTAAATGACATGCAGAAAGCGACATCTTTTGTCACTGTTCTTGTCACTGTTTTGATCACTTTTTAGTTACTTTTTTTGTCACTATTTCGGTCACTGTATTGATCACTGTATTGGGCACTGTTTTAGTCACTGGTTTAGTCACTGTTTTGGTCATTGTTTTTGCCACTGTTTCGGTCACTGTTTTGGTCACTGTTCTGAGCACTATTTTAGTCAAAGTTCTGGTCACAATGCTGGTCACTGTTTCGGTCACAGTTTTGGTCACTGTTTGGTCACCGCTAATCCACCACCACCACCTACCCACTCCCAATCCACCTACTGTTATGGCAGTCTTGCAAATACCAAAGCTGCTGTCTTTACAAAGTCAAAAGCGTAGCCAAAGAAATCAGGGATGCAAACCGAACCGCTTTTTGAACCGAACCGAACCGCTTTTTCCAGCCAAAAAGAAAAACGGTTCGGTTCGGTTCAGTTCTCTGATGAGTTTTAAAACGTGAATCGCTTTCCTCTAGCCAATGGTACCTACTTATTAACTTCGTTTTCCTAAGATAATTTTACCCCTACCAAAGGGACCACTGATAGACCGAATTGATCCTTAGGAGAGATAAAGGATGATGACATTTTTTAAGGATGAGTTGACACAAATTTTACAACATGTACTTATATAAGTCTACCGCAATTACAAGCCGATCTCTTAATACACCTGCCACCAGTGTGCATTCTTTTCTTAAAGGTTGATAATCATTTAATCTAAGCCAGGAGAGTTTTTTTCATACCATTAATATGGTGTGTAAGATGCATAGTACGAATTCTCTTCTTGCCGACATTCTCCGTTTTCGAAGTGCATTCCTAGAGCTTATAGACGAGTCCTACAAATCCGACTTCAAAAGTTTTGGACATTCTTATCAGATGGCTTATAGGAATTCAATTTCCAAAGTGTACGAAAAGTCACATTACAACAGAAATCATAATACAGTCGAACTTCTCTATTACGAACTTCTGTACAATGAAGTTTTCTTTATAGCGAATTAACTTCCAGAACACTGCAATTTCGTTCAATATTCAAACTATTCTATATTACGAATTTCTAATTTTTGTCCTCTTAAGATTCGTTATACAGAAGTTCGACTGTATTTCATAATATGCCTTTATGTACCACTGAACCGAACCGAAACCGCGGTTCAGTTAGCTCCAAAAACCATGTAATGAACCGAACCGGCGGTACAGAAACTGTGTGAACCACTGAACCGAACGAGTGTTTATTTTCAAGTGGTTTGCATCCCTGAAATAAATCTGTCGCAAAGACAATTGTTTTCTGAATTTGACCCCCAGTCGACCGTCCGTAAAAGTGCTTCGCTCTAAGAACTATTTTCTGTCATTATAGTTTTTAGTGTAATCGAATGAAACGGGATAAACTCGCTTACGAAACGATTTAAGGTTCAGATAAAAAAGATTGATTTTATTAAAATGATAAATCTCCTATAGTTAGCATATCGCTTATGACCTAAAGCATAAAATTGGAGTAATTTGAAGATAAAATTCCTCTGAGAGAGGTTTCTACAGGTTTTTTTGTGCTCTTCTGCTAGTGTTATTAACAAACTAGTTACAATTTGCTGTCGCTGTGTGTTGTTAGTACAAGTGTATCCATAGAAAGCGAACATACACAGAAGGAAAATACCGAAGGCATTGGACTCAGAATGAGGCACAATAGTTGTCAAAAACAGGCGATGTCCGGACAATTTCACATCAAGACCTTTTTTTTGAGAACGCAAAATCTTAATGAGAGTTGCTCTGTTCCGTTTTTGAGAACATTTGAAACTCCAAAAAAAATGTGAGGTCCAGGTTTACGTCCAGGTCCACGTCTTGGTGCACGTCCAGGTCCAAGTCCTGGTGCACGTCCAGGTCCACGTTTAGGCCCTCGTCTAGGGCCCACGTCCAAGTCAACGGCCAGGTCCGCAGAGACATCGCTTGAACAATACCCCACCTGCCTTGGTTAATTTTGTAAGAAATAAAAATTTGTCGGACCCAATGGGAGGAGACGATCTTAGACGGTTAAGCCACACGTCTGAATGGCTACTTATACTTAGCGGCGCGGTGGTTGAAATGAGCTGAATTGTGCTTATTTCAAGAACTTTCAGAACATTTGTTTTTAAAAATTGGAGAGAACAATCTGTTCTTATTTTGAGATGAAGAAATCTTCTGTAAAATCCCTCTGTGTAGGAGTAATTTAAAAAACTGGTTATCAGAAGCCTCTTTTATCAGAATTTAAGGGTCTTTTGTATAAATTGAATGCCATTTAAGAAATTGAAAAAGAATCTAACTTTGCTGAATCAATCTTTGACCGATGTCACTAAACAAATTGGTCGAGTTCATCAGAAAGATTGATCGCTGAGCAGGTATCAGAGAAAAAATTATACATCGAATAGTCTCTGATGAACGAAATGCTACAATGTTTGCCAAAGACTTTTTGGCTTTTCCATAAGTAGAGTTAAACTTAAGTTAAAAGTTGTTTATCGCCTATAAATCATTCTAATTTTGAATGAAGGGCACCAAATGAACCAATACTCTCATATCGGTGTTGAAAAGAAGCCAATTGATATAAAATTGCAGTTGATGGAAAGAAGCGTACTATTTCCTTGATACTTGTTCCTTTATCATAATACGTCAAATTGGCTATCAAAATATCGCATCATTGGAGTTCAGCAAAAAGTTCACTGAAAATGTACTTATAATTGATTAGGGAGCAAGTTCTTCTGCTTGACACCGGCATTAATTAAGATTCCAGTTTTGAATGAATAATTGAATTTAAATAATTTATTTGCTCGAGATTTTATCACTTTCAACTTGAACCAATAAATTGTTAAACAAGTGACCTTTGGAAGCTACACCCAATCCCCCAAGTTACTAGATCAGTGCGAGGTCGCCTTTAGTGGACACTTTCACAAAGTACTAGCAACTAATAGCTACATCTCTTGCCGGTTAACAAAATTGGGAGCTTATATTACATTAAACTGCAAGAGTGTATAAGATTCGGCAATATGCAAATCAGCTAAGCCATTCAGTTTGAAATCCCAGTGACATGCCAACATATTTATTTCGTAATTCTCATTTCATTGGGTCAGCGATATGTGCACCTCTTAATTGCTCCTCCTTTCCTCCAATCAGTTAGAAAATCCACATTGAACTTAATTCCAGTTATTTAAGCAAACAATGCTTAATAAAATTACCATAAATTGTACGAATTTGTTTTCATATAATTCATGAATAGAAACTTTCACCTTTTTGGCGTAAATAGCGGAAGTGTTAAAATTTAAGACACAAATTTGACCGCAAATTGAAATGAGATAATTTTTAAAAACGAAGTAATTACAACATATGAACCACACTTAATCGAGAACAAAAAAAAAATAAACTCAATACAGCAGCACATAAATCATTTTATAACAAGCATAACAAACACTCGACGAGTTATAAAAATAGCCATAAAACTCTTTGGCGCAGACAAAGAGCTAGAAAAAAAGGTCTAAAGCAGACTAAAAAACTCAAAACTTCGACTCAGATTCAATTTGAGGCGGACATGCCAATTGGCATCTTGTGCTCGCGGACTTGATCTTGACACTGAAAAAAGCGCAGTGGACAGACTCTATTAGAGTCTCAACTAACTAAGCGAATGAGTCTCCGTTCTGCAGCGGCGAATTGTTCGCCTCGATTCCGTTGTCCGCTTTGGGATTTTGCAAGCTTTGCTCGACAATAAAATGAATAAAAACAAAATACAAACAAATTAACATAAATTTCAATGCGGAAACGCACTCACAATCATTTATACATCTTATAGATACTTTTATAAGCTAAACTCTGGGCAATGCATGGGCTTTGATCATGAGCTTCAGCTTTAAGTAGGAAATAAATAACCAAAAAAAAAAAACAACAAAACTTATGAAAAATGGCCACTCATTAGATTTGTAATAAAGTTTTGGTATTTTTTTTCTTCATATGTATTTCCGTTTGGTTCTTTGTCTATGGAAGATTTCGTTGAAGTTGCCGGTGAATTGGTCGAAGTGGTTTTTCTGGCTAGATTAGTTTTTGGTGTTCTTAGCTGCCGGAAGTTGATTTCCAATCGAGATGTTCGATTGGGTTTCTGTTTGATTTGCATTTTGGTGTAACAAATTCTGGCTTTTTGTTACAAGGGATCAAAAATGATTTGAATCTTAATTGTGCTCTTTTTTGTTGGAGTTAATAAGCCCATTTTATGTATAACCTTTATTTAGATCTCGTAACCTTGCTTAAGCAAGAGAATTCTTCATTTAAGTGATTATTATAACTCGGAACTTCTGGGCAAGATGAATACACCTTTATTTAGGTAGTTATGATTTAAATAACTTTCATATGCTTAGACAGAAATAGGTTCGATAGACATAGTAAAACTCTACACAGCTGACTATAACATAAAGCATATAGCAAGTTGGACTTCATAAGAAAAATTTGTTTGTTTTTAATGTTAGCGCTCTTTAAATTTGCCGATTATGGACTATTATTGCCTTTGAAGGTGTTTGCATAATTTCAAAAGTCGAAGTCGAATAAACCATTTCCCGCCCATTTCTTCAATTTAGAAACCTTTGTGGGCAAATTCCAACCATATTCCCAAATTCTCATACACCAATCGAACATTTTGCCAATATGCGATTTTTGACCATTGTCCGCCTAAATCATTGCTTCTAAAACCATCCAGGCACGGTAAAACCCAAAGTTCCTAAACCGTAAATTTTGCAAATTTGCGGTTTTTGGACCATTTTTCGCAAATTTCTTCAAATCAGAATCCATCGCGGGCAAGCGTCCAACTATTCCCCAAATTTTCATCACAATCGAACTTTTTGCAAATTTCGCGGTTTTTTGACCATTTTCCGCCCATTTCTTCTACTTGGAAACGTTCCCGGCCTTGAACCATTCCCCAAAGTTTTACCAAAACCAGTAAATTTTGCAATTTTCGCGGTTTTTGGACCATTTTCCGCAAATTTCTTCAACTCAGAAAGCCTTTCCGGGCAAGCGTTCAACCATTCCGCAAAGTTTCATTGCAATCGGATGAACGGTTTAATTTTTGAAATTTCGCGGTTTTTCGGACCATTTTACAGACATGAGACATAGCCTATGACACTTTCCTGATCGACATGAACATACTGTGAAAAATTTGTGAAGATCGATTCAGCGGCTAAGACGCCCATAAGAGACAAATATACAGGCATACAAAGATACTTTCACTATTTTATACAAGGTGGGCTAAAAGAAGTCACCGGGCCAAAATAAGTCAACCTATTGGAAGATGTTCCTATTTTTACAAATAGCCGCCAAAATATAAAGAGGTAAATATTATATATATTCTACATCTGTCTAGTCCACAAATGTCAAAACAGATCTGACTTTGGCGGCTAAATAAATTTTTAGGGGAGTTTTTTTTGACCAACCTCGTATATGTAAGAGACTGTAAGATATATGTAAGAGACTGTGCCATTTGACTGTTGCCATAACAAGAACTTTGAACTAGATTTAAGTACAAGCGGTGTCAATTGTACGAAAAATACGAAACGAAAATACTTGATCCAAGTATTAAATTCCTATTTCAAGTACGATTGTTTTTGGGATATATTAAGCACATTTCGAATTATTTTTAAATCTTTTTGATCATACGTTAAGGTTGTCATGGGCTTAAGTCAAGCCCGATGAACCCACAGAATTACGAACTATTCTTTTTAATGTCCAGTAATTTCTAATGTCAAACCCCAAAAACATTCTAGAAAGAAAATAAGAGAACTTCAATCAAGTACAAAATGTTCTTCGCTTGAGCCCATAAAATGCTTAAGGTAAGGTGGACCGTTTTTCCGTTGATAACTTGATGTGTTCACTGGGGTTTATTATTGTTCTAAGTCGAGTTCACTGCAGTGAAACAAAGAAGGCTGGAAATATCCATGGGCTATGAATAAACCAAAGACCAAGTTAGAATTACTGTAGGTCAAAAATTTACCATCACTCCATAACAAGAGTGTTACAACCAGCTGGGAATTTTAAGAACACACTAGCTTAAAAAAAGTTCGCATTTTCCGTTGAACACTTTTTTGGAGCTTGTATTATAAGTCTATTTTGTTCTCAATATACCAGGGATGCAAACCGATTCTTAACCGAACCGGACCAAACCAAACGGGAACAGAACCGCTAATTTCAGCTGATAAACCGAACTGGTGTCCCTTCGAAAATGCTGAACCGAACCGAAAACCACAAATGGAAACTGTTCGGTTCGGTTCATTTCACTGACAAGTCGAATTGCCTCGATAAGTCCTTCCCGATGCCGGATTAATGAAACATGTGATCCCGTACACCTCCTGCAATTGTCTACCGATCTCTTAATATGCCTGTCATAGGTCAACATTTCTTCTTTGAAAGTTGCTAATCGAGCTTTCGAGCTTCTTCACCTTAATCCAACATTAGACAGTAGTACTGATATTAAGGTGATATCATTCAACTATTCTATTCAAATGTTCTCTAGAAACTCATTTTCGAACAGTCACATATTCACTTTAGAAATCATTATATTTCAAATATTGAAGGAAAAAACGCTATAGGTAAGCCTTAACATTGTAAAAAGTTTTTCGGTATAAAATAGCATTCTTTTTCGTTCAGAGCATTTGCTTTTGCACCAAGAGTACGTAAAGCACAAACGTTTTGAGTACTTTGCTGAGTGCGCACACTGGGAAGGGCGTACCTTAGTTGATATACCATGAGTTAGACCAAATAGAGTTGGTTCAAACAAATAATACCTCTAAAAACCAGAACTAATAGTTTAAAATATGTTCGAACCTCACGGACCTAACTTTCTTTACCATCAATAGTATGTTCCGTCTAGTTTTATGTTTTTTGCAAACTTTTGCCGCTTCAAATTCCAATAAAATTTCTCTTTGAACAGTTTTAAGGACATCTCTGAATGTTAAACTTTCGAATGGGCTAAAAGGGTTCAGATTCGGTAGAATTAGGGTCGATCCTAGAACAAAATGAAGCTTTTGACATCATTTTGGATATCATTTTAGTTGCGACTACATACTCAAGGAATAGGGTGAAATTAAGGGCGATCCAAGAAAATAATCGAGATTTTGAAACGGTTTCGGACTGCTTTACCTTCGAGATTTCGGAAAAAATTACCCTTCCACGCAGACTTGAGGCCAAACTGGGACTTTAAACTTAAGAAAGGATTTAAGGCTTGAGACCAGACGAAATTAAGGGCGATCCTTGAAGAGAAATGCAATTTTGGCATTTTTTCGGACTGACTTACCTAAGACAGTCTGGAAAAAAGTAATTTTCCGAACAGATTTAAGTAAAATTCGGGAAGTTATCCTCAAGTTTAGGTTTTAAAGGTTAAGATTCGAAAGAATTAAGGGCGATCCTTAGAATAAGTTTTTGTCATACAATTTGTCCATCAAAATATCGGGTTGTTATACTTAAGGATGGGCTTTGAGGTTTGAGATTTGTCAGATTTTCGGCATCCAAGAACATAAATTTAAAGGCAGATCGGAATTATTTGCAAAAACGGAAACTGGCTTTTATTAAAATTATAATAAATTAAGACTGAACCACTGAACCGAAGCGAAACCCGGTGGTTAAAAAACTATGTGAACCACTGAACCGAACCAGTTCTTATTTTCGATCGGCTGGCATCCCTGCAATATACAAATCAACTCAATTTACACGATCTGATCGCTCAGCTGAGTTTTTCAGACCTGAAACCTCTTCGGATTGCTACTCCGGTGAATTTGAATGGTTGCCATTTACCCCAAAATGCTGGAACACATGTACACACCAATTGAGTCGCAGCTTCCACAGCCCGTTATAGTGGCGCCTCCTCAAGCTGCCGTTCTGTCTACATCAGCTGTGGTGGCTCCCTTTGGTCTCGACGACCCTATTGTGGGCACCAATTGTTTAACTCCAGGCGCCACCTATCAGCCTGTTTCTGCTCTAATACGCCCGGCGAGTATCGCCAGTCTATGGAGCTGGCTATCACTAAGACTATGGCGTCGCGTTAATGTGGTACGAGGCTTATTCTAATTTTATCAAAAATTCCATGGTATTCCACTTAGTAATTTCATTTTCATTTTATAAACCATTTAGTTTTAAAACTTTTTCCCGCCTATTTTTTTAAACAAACCTCGTCTGCCCTTTTGCAGTTGCCTGGTCACACTACAGTCTCAGAAGGCGCTTAGAGAATTATGAAACAATTTTGGGCTTTAGTAAAGAATCTTCACAAGCGATATTCGATCAGCTTATGATAAGCTTTGAAAGTCCCCACCTCGAAATAGCAAAGTGTAGTTCCTACTCATCAGATAATGCATGCATGGAAAGCATATGGAAAGCATAATTCCGTTTATCGGAAGCTGACCTAACGAAATTCGAAAGTAATTAAAAGCACACGTTATTCACAATGATGGTAGAAATGCCTGTAAAGCTTTATAATTCGACGTGGAAACTCTGGTGTTGAAAATCATTGCTGAATTTTCGATGAGTGACCAGATGGTTAAGTCTTTTATCAAAAAATGGTCGGGCTTAAAGCAATATTTTATCAATGAAGATGAAGAAGAAGTTGACAAAACGATTTGGAGCTTTGTGAAAGATCAAGAGAATGAACTAAACGACGATCTTAACGAAATTTTACAGTTCCCAGAATGCTATTTATACTTCGTTCATCAATGTATGCACCACATGACCTAAAGTATAAAAAAATCTGGAAAAAGGAACCGTGATGAATACACACATTCATGGTGTAATGGCTGAATTGAGAGACGGGTTGCAAACCAGATTGGATGACAAGTACTTTGGATCTAAAGTCAACAAAAGACTACCACATTTGACAGAGCATCAACGATCGAAATTTGAGAGAGAGGCATTATCAGTTTACCATCGAGCTCTTACATATTTGAGAAAATGGTACGATTTTGAAAATTCTCCATTTCAACACTTTTCAGGGTTGAACCTTGAGTATAAAATAAATAGTAGACCAAAAACTATATCTTCGAGCGACTAAAGCGGTTAGTCTTGATGTTGACGAAGACGCTGTTTACAACGAAATACTTTTTTTGGCGAAGACTATCCCCAAAATCAAACAAATTTACCTCCTTGTCGACATAAAATGGGTAAAAATTTCTGATGGATTTGCACTTAGTTTTTGGAAAACTTTTATCGATCCTCATTAGCATTGCCTACGTGGAAAAAGTTTTTTCAGTGATGAAGAATGTTTGGACCGATTTGAGGAATCGAGTGAGAGCCGAACTGGTGTAGGCAGAGCTTGTGACGAAATTTAATTTCCATATGAGTTGCGAAGATGTTTTTGATTCGACCGGAACAAGAGCCGCTTCTTCGAAAAGCGATGACGAATGAAAAAGATACGTGGAAAAAAAAAATAGCTATGTTATTATGTAAGTCATTCATTTTGTAAAAATTCATCAAGGATGAAAAAAGTTGACATTTTCAAAAGGATACATTCCTTTAATTTGAAGTTTGCCAGTTACTTGATAAATTGGCCTAGAAGCATGCTAGGTAGCTGGTGCAAAGATAGCAACCCATGGAGCTTAGTTCTTCCCCTCTTTATTTGGCACAAAGTTTGATCACATTATAATTTTGCATCATCAAATTAAAAACAAACCAGTTTTTTACTATCTATAAATTCTAAGGCCACTAAAGAAACGAGCAAATTTTAAACATCTGCAAAAATTAGCAGCAGAAAATATGCAAATTTTTGTATTTTGCAAAATAAAAGAATATTATAACATTTGGTTATTTTGTGCTGCACGCGCAGCCAAGGTGTGTGTGAGCGCGTGTGTGCAGTTTATGGAGTACAAAATTAATTCAAACGATTAGAAGTTTTCGAAATATACCACCCAAACACTTACCTAAAGATGTTTGTGCAATTTACGTATGACATTGCTGATTAATTTTTCATAAATCATTTGTTAATGTAAATGTAAACAAATGGTGGTCCAAGGTCGGTCGTTCTTAATCATAATTTTTATTTTTGTATTTTGTTTAATAAATTGCTGAAGATCAAGCATGGCAGCATGTGGAGTGGTGCTTAGTAACCAAGGCCTCAACTGGTTTTGAATTTTGAGTTCTAATGCTAAAGAATACCTGTCGTGGCTTGGTGGGTGCATGTTTTGTGGCATTGACAGACGCTGGGAAACTGCTTTTTAATATGCAACAATTTGTGACACCGCCAATGCCAGCCAGATAGCAGCCCCGCAGACCTAATTGCAGAGAGAAAGACAAAACATGAAAATTATGTGAAACATACTCGTAAATTATTTCAAATTGTGAACGCAATTCAGAGTCTGTCGCCAGCAAACGAAGATGATAATGAAGAGCGGATCCCAAACAGCCGGTATGCTGCGGTGTTTTGTTTTATTTTGTTTTGCTTTCGTCTTTTTGGAGTCTATGAAATTCGCTACCGGACGGATGGTCTACAATTCATCATCAACCTGCTTTTGGGTGTTGCTTTTCGGAAATTTGCGTTACATAAATTCATTATTAGACATCGCTGACTGGCCACACATATGAGTGTGAGTGTGTGTGTGCTTATGAGCAACGTGCCTCAGCTCAGGTTTTCTTCTCCTCAAGAGTCGTGTGAAATGCATTTACAAGTGTAACATCAAGAAATTAAAGCGACCTTGATTTTCATAGACAATTTTTGTAACTTAATTGGTGTCGTAAATCGTTTCTCAAACAGCAGCTCCGGCCATCACAACAACAATTTTGAGTTGTTTCATTAATTGTTAAGACACTTGTGGCTGTCAAAAGTGAGACAATTACGAGTAGCAACTGGTTTTTATATGGGTGAAACATTTTAAACTTTGTTTTTTGATTTTATTCTTTGCAGAGCTATTTAATCGAGTCATAGGCATGCAAAAACTTTGGGGCACGCGCATTGGGATCAATCGTGTCTGGCAGGGAACATCACCGCGAGTGCTGCTCTTTGAGCCTGAGACCGTGGAGGTGAGTACTGAGTTCTAAAAGGTACTTGAACTAATGGATTACTAATGAGAGATGTTTACTTGCAGCCCATATTAAATAGTCAAAAGTTTGTGAACAAAAGCCATGACTATGACTATCTGCATCCCTGGTTGGGTACTGGCTTGCTGACCAGCACTGATCGCAAATGGCATTCCCGCAGAAAGGTTGGTATTAGAAAAGAAAAAAGAAAGCAATTACGTAAAATTAAGTTTACATAAATAATTTGTTGTTAGAGAAAGTGCACTCTGACCTGTCTTGACCTATTGTTAGCGTTTCTGCGATTTTAACTACCCTACACTCAGAAACAAGTAAGGGAGCTGCAGTCGAGTGCCCCGACTACAAAAAACCCTGTTCCCATGATTTCGTGTGTTTTTTCTTTACATACACACACACTCACACATAGGGTAACCATCGGACCAGCAGATCGGTTCAGCGTTACCAGAAACTGTGCTGAAAATGTCACATTTCTGCCAACCACATTTCACATTTCTGCTAACCATCCGGCAGTCAGCTAAGGGTAACCAATAGCCTGCCCGATCCGCAAAGCAGTTCCAGATTTTATACATTTTATGTCAGACTTCCGCCAGGCGATTTCAGGCAGCCATCGTCTCGTAATTTCGTTAACTGTCCGTCTTCGTCAGTCTGTTTGGGATAACCGTACGCCCGGCAGATCCGCACAAACCCTAAAAGGGCCATGCCGAGCTGTCTCCATGTCAATCTTTTGGCTTGTGTGTTTCTCATTTTCGCCGTTTCTTTATCGATACCGAGGCGGGATCGAACCTACGACCTTTTGTTCAGCAGGCAGATACACTACCCTCTGCACCACACCAGGCCACAATAAGTACATCCAGATAATTGCTCTTTCTGACTCCTTTAAATCTTTTATCAATCGATCATATAGTTCCCCAACAGTACCGTCATCCGTACATATTGGTACTTAAAATAAAATACAACACAGCACCCATTCACCCTACCCACTGCATTACAACCGGACACGACTAGCAGAAACTGTACATGAAATGACAGCCGTCCGCCAGGCAATTTTAATATATTGCACGTTTTATTCAGTTTATGAACTTAGCAGAAGTGGCGTAGAGCTAAAGCATTTGACTTATAAACAAACAGTCCCGAATTCAAATCCCAGCAGAGGTATGTTAATCGAAATATAAAAAAAAAATAATACAAATTACATACAGCACAAACAAATCACATTTAAAAGAAGTAATAATTATGTTGACGTTTCATTCTTTTGGTTGATAATACCGTCTAGTCCAGGGGCGCCCATGCCCATTACGCAAGACACGCTTGTGTTGTTGTTCACGCAAAGGAATAGCCTGCGCGTATTCATTTTCGCGCGCCATAAGCCAGCCAAAAGCAAAAACAAATCTTAGATGTTTTGTTGTTGGCGCGCTCTGACCTAACAACAACTTCGGTGTTTATTCTCCTTCTATTTTCCGAAACTCGAACAAACAACAAAATGCTTTGCGTACGGCCGAACGCGTGTCGCTTTCCGCGGCAAAATCAAAATCGTTCTCCTTCATCTATTTTGTAGTTATTGCGAAATATATTTGGTGTATGTGTATTGTTTTGGGCGTGCCAGCCCCGCGTGCCGGACGGCAAGCCACTTAACCGACCGCCCGGCACCAGCTTCCGGATTTGATGACATTCCATAGAAAATCTGGTATTGGAGCTGGTATGACGGGGGCGGTGGCAGTCCGGAATCGGTCGACATTCTCCAGCTGGGCGGCGACAAAAAACTACTGGGTTTTTGAAGGCGATTTCATTTAAAACCAAAAAGTTTTTTACACTAGAATTTCTTTTTCGACCGATCATTCCTATATGCTATAGCCATCCGATTTGGACAAAGCTTTGTAGAATTGTGTAAGAGTATATAAAATAAATATATGCCAACGTAAGGGAACAAAACAACAAAAACAACGTAAACAAAAAAGTTTTTCTCCCAAGTACTAGATTTTCGACCGATCGTTCGTATGGGAGCTATATGCTATAGTCGTCCGATTTCAACCAAACTTAGTGAAATCATGGGAAAGGATAGTTAGCTAAGAAATACGTACTTTGGAGGTGTTTCGATTGAAAACAAAAAAGTTTTTTCCGTAGTACTAGTTTTCGACCGATCGTTCCTATGGCAGCTATATGCTATAGTCAACCGATCCGGCCGGTTCCGACAAATATGCAGCGTATTTGTACCAAAAGACTTCGTACAAAGTTTGGTGAAAATAGCTTTCAAACTGACGGAGGAGATAGCATAGAAACAGACGGACGGACGAGCCGTTCCAAAAAAGTGACACTCCCCGGGAATTCCAAAGTTTTCTCGATGCTTAAGAAGATTAGTAAAATTATAGCGGTTCTTAAAATGTTGAGCGGCTCCATCGCTGAAATAAATAACTTTTCTCGGCAAACATTCTTTTTCTACAAGAATCGCAGATTAAAATTACATCCCACTACTGTTTCAATTAATCGCTTTGCATGGGAATACCATGAAGACATGTCCGTCCCATTTTGAAAATTATAAAACTCACTCGAATTATTAACAGCATATTTTCAAAGCTTTTTCCAAGGAATCAAAACGGTGGATTTTCGGATAAGCACTGTTTTATTTGCTGAGCGTCATGGCATTATTAATACAAATTTTTATTTATTTCTTTGCAAGTTAATTTCACAGGAAGTTATGTCCGTCCCATAATAAAGCTGTGGGTTAGATTGGTGTGGCCCAATCTAAGTCTTATAAATTTCTATATTTTTAGATAAAATTGTCCTTTTTGTTGGTCGCTTTTCACTAGTGTGTATTATGAAAGTATTCACAGTAATTCCCCCCACAGATTCTCACGCCCGCCTTCCATTTCAAAATCTTGGACGACTTCATTGATGTCTTCAACGAACAGAGCGCAGTGCTGGCCCGCAAATTGGCCGTCGAAGTGGGCAGCGAGGCATTCAATCTCTTCCCCTACGTCACACTTTGCACCTTGGACATTGTGTGTGGTGAGTGTCAATGCTTACGTATATATAGTCCACATATCAAGTGACCATAACCCGTTGCTAATTGCGTCACTCGACAGAAACCGCCATGGGTCGCAGAATCTATGCTCAGAGCAACAGCGAGTCGGAGTATGTGAAGGCGGTCTATGGGTAAGATGATGTTAGAAATAATCATTCGAACATAAAAAGGAAAGTTATCAACATTGTGGCAGCGGTTCTAATATCGAGAGCTGTCAGTGCAGCTGTCATACATTCACACACATCCGCATTCGCATCCTCACCCTCCCCATCACCATCACCATGTGCCACTTTGTGCGCCCAAGTGCAAAATATGCGAGATTAAGATGTCAATGCGATGCTTGAAGTGCTGCTGATAACAGACAGGGCCACGCCTCATAAAACACACACACCCACAGGGGCAACACTTGACTAACTTTCAATTTAACGCAACACTTTTCCCTGCCACCCCCTTAGGATTGGTTCGATTGTACAGAGTCGACAGGCCAAGATCTGGTTACAAAGCGATTTGCTCTTCCGCCTGACCGATGATTACAAACTGCATCAGAGCTACATCAACACGCTCCATGGCTTCTCCAATATGGTCATAAGGGAACGCAAGAATGAGTTGGCTTTGGTCAATGATAACAACAACAACAACAACATGCCCGATGCTTACGATGATCTGGGCAAGAAGAAGCGTCTGGCGTTCCTTGACCTGCTCATTGATGCCTCCAAGGAGGGAACTGTCCTTTCGAACGTAAGTACATACAGTTAAGGGTACATTCAGGAATCAGTGAATCATTTCTCTTGCTCGATAGGAGGACATTCGAGAAGAAGTTGATACATTTATGTTTGAGGGACACGATACCACTTCGGCTGCCATTTCATGGACTTTGTTCTTGTTGGGCTCGCATCCGGAGTATCAGGAACGTGTTGTGGAGGAGCTGGACTCCATTTTTGGCGATGACAGAGACACGCCGGCTTCGATGAAGAACCTGCTGGATATGCGTTATCTGGAGTGCTGCATCAAGGATGCCCTGCGTCTGTTTCCCAGTGTACCTATGATGGCCCGCATGGTGGGCGAGGATGTAAATATTGGTATGTTTGTGGGAAGGATAATGATGTTAGTTCATTTGTTTAAACTGCATAATTTCTTTCAGGCGGCAAGCTGGTACCCGCCGGCACACAGGCCATCATAATGACCTATGCCCTACATCGCAATCCTCGAGTCTTCCCCAAGCCCGAGCAATTTAATCCAGATAATTTCTTGCCCGAAAATTGCGCCGGTCGTCATCCCTTTGCCTATATACCCTTCAGTGCTGGTCCACGCAATTGCATTGGCCAAAAGTTTGCCATTTTGGAAGAGAAGTCGGTCATCTCAACAGTTCTACGCAAATATAAGATCGAGGCTGTAGATCGTCGCGAAGATTTGACCCTGCTGGGTGAACTGATTCTGCGCCCCAAGGATGGGCTGAGAGTGAAGATCACGCCACGCGTTTGAGTAGCTAGTTTAGCTGGTAGAAGTTTACCATAGTTTGATTCCAAAGTATTTAATTTGTAAATATCTAGCATTAAGTTGATGTACATGAAAATAGTTTATGTTTAGAATAGAAAAACATTTTATAATTTAACGCTTAGTATGCACTTCACCAAAAGGTGGACACGACTTATTCTGACAGCCGTTTTGTTGAAGTGAATACTCAGCTTAAAGCAGCAAATATTCAAATTGAAAGTCAAAATTCTATATGTTATTGTAGCTTAAGCATCAAACTCAGTGATTAAATATTTTTTTACAAGAACTAATGGACTTACAATCAAATTATTTTATAAAGATCTTATGCAGATTCTTCGAGTTACAACAAGTTATTAATTTCAAACCTATCGCGACAGTAAAATAGGGATTCATTCGGTAAATATAATCGGGAAGGGTTTATTCAGGAACGTGAAGCCATGTTTGAATGATACTTGTGTTCAATTTCAGGAACTAAGAACTGGTTTTGCAGCCATCCTGTTACGCTCCTTTTGCAGACAATACTATGTCACAAAATCTAAATTATTTCTGCACTCAGGTAGATCGTTTTTAGAGCGAAACTCTTTTACGGATGGTCGGCTGGGGAGCAAATCCAGATAACGATTGTCTTTGCGACAGATTGTTTGCTGCTTTGGCCTTGGGAGTGGGACATACCAAAGCAGTGGGCAAAAAGTGACCGGAAAAGTGACAAAACAGTGACCAAAGCGTGAGTTCAAAACAGTGACCAAAAAGTGACCGAAACAGTGACCAAAACAGTGACCGAAACAGTGACCAAACCAGTGACCAACACAGTGACCCAAACAGTGAAAAAACAGTGACCAAACAGTGACCAAAACAGTGACCGAAACAGCGATCAAAGCAGTTACCAAAACAGTGTCAAAACAGTGACTCATATAGAACAGTGACCAAAACAGTGACCAAAACAGTGACCAAAACAGATTTAAACAGAGACCGAAGCAGTTACTAATATAGTGATCAAGCAGTGACCAAAACAGTGACCAAAACTGAGTTCAAAACAGTGACCGAACCGTGACCGAAAGAGTGACCAAAACAGTGACCGAAACAGTGACCAAAACAGTGACCGAAACAGTGACCGAAACAGTGACCAAAAAACAGTGACCAAAACAGTGACCGAAACAGTGACCAAAACAGTGACCGAAACAGTGACCAAAACAGTGACCAAAACAGTGACCAAAACAGTGACCGAAAACAAAACAGTGACCAAACAGTGACCAAAACAGTGACCCAAACAGTGACCAAAACAGTGACCAAAGCAGTGACCAAAACAATGACCAAAACAGTGACCGAACAGTGACCAAAACAGTGACCGAAACAGTGACCAAAACAGTGACCCAAACAGTGACCGGAACAGTGACCAAAGCTGTGACTTAAACAATGACCAAAGCAGTGACTAAGAGGGACCAAAACAGTGACCGAAACAGTGACCAAACCAGTGACCAACACAGTGACCCAAACAGTGAAAAAACAGTGACCAAAACAGTGACCGAAACAGTGACCAAAACAGTGACCGAAACAATGACTTAGACAGTGACTAAAACAGTAAAACATTTAGGCGCTGCAATGCCACATTATCAAGCATGTTAGTTACTAATTGTGGTAAGCTTCTATAAAATGTCATAACCTTACACTTTAAACTGTTAAGGTAAAGCGTGATTTTTTAGCTATTATCTTTTTGGCAACACTGGTTTAAACAGCTCCTGCACGTTTCGTGTTTTGTTTCACTGTCAAACATCTTCAGTTTGGTCTATAATTTAACCATGAATCGTCTCACAAACGAACAACGCTTGCAAATTATTGAATTTTATTATCAAAATGCGTGCTCTGTTAAGAAAGTTCATCGCGCGCTTCTTCCATTTTATGGTCAGTTTAATTTTTGGTTACTGTTCAAATATATTGTTAATGAGTCACTGGCTTTGCCACTCGTTCGTCGTTCCGATGGCTTTGGTCCGGTTGTTCGTGTATTTTTTTTCACTGTTTGGGTACTCTTTGGCTCACTGGAATTGTCGATTTTGGAGTGAATATCAGCCAGAACCATTGCAAGAGCTACCAATGCATCCAGAAAAAGTCACAGTTTGGTGCGGTTTATGGGCTGGTGGCATCATTGGACCGTACTTCTTCAAAGATGATGCGAATCGTAACGTAATCCAATTTTTTTTTGCCCAAAATGCAAGAGCTTGACTTGCATGACATGTGGTTTCAACAAGACGGTGCCACATGCCACACAGCACGCGCAACAATGGACTTATTGAGAGGCGAGTTCGGTGAACATTTTATTTCACGTTCGGGACCGGTCAATTGGCCGCCTAGATCGTGCGATTTAACGCCTTTAGACTATTTTTGTGGGGCTATGTTAAAGCTCATGTCTATACAGACAAGCCCGCTTCAATTGACGCATTGGAAGACAACATTGAAGCATTTATTCGTGAGATACCGGCCGAAATGTTGGAAAGAGTATGCCAAAATTGGACTAAGCGGATGGACCATTTGAGGCGCAGTCACGCTCAACATTTGCATGAAATAATCTTCAAACATCTATAGCTCTTAAAAAACCATCCTTTATACAAAAATATCTTTTCACCATGAGTGAAATGCATCGAAGTCTGCTTGCAAATTATAGCAGGAAAACGTATCATTGTAAGTTAAACAAATTTTCACATCATCGGCGTACATAAGCACCCGAGAGTAAGCCAAGACTGAAGGAAGATCATTGATAAAGATTGTAAAAAGCAATGGACCCAAGTGACTACCTTGGGGAATATGAATTACGAAATATAGCTTTTTGGGTTCTAATACTTAGGTAATCAAAAATCCAACTGAGAAGGTTAGTTGAAAAGTCGTCTAAACTCAGTTTGTAAAGCAGCAAAGAGTGATTAACAGAATCGAAAGCCTTACTTAAATCAGTATAAATGAAGTCAGTCTGCTTCTTACCTATGAACCCATTGAGAACTGAAGAAG
Organism: Lordiphosa collinella; assembly: GCA_018904265.1. Classification (NCBI taxonomy): domain Eukaryota; kingdom Metazoa; phylum Arthropoda; class Insecta; order Diptera; family Drosophilidae; genus Lordiphosa; species Lordiphosa collinella. Next base: position 66,590 of record JAEIFV010001073.1, on the reverse strand, counting down.
TGAATTCTAAAAGGTTAGTGGTAGAAGATCTACGATTCACAAATCCATGTTGGAAGGGTGAGATAATGGAACTAAATAAATGTTGCAGTTGAGATGTTATAATTCTTTCAAAAGCCTCAGGACAGTTTGGAAATACCCCTATAATTTTCAGCATCGGACTTATTACCTTTTTTATGGAAAGTGGATGACTCCAAAGACAGTTCAAATAATTTATGAATAGGCTTACAAAATGCATCCACACAAACGGGTTTGACAGAGTTAAGATTGCATAGGAGTGAGTTTTCAGTGATCACGGGGCTAAAAATGCAATTAGACAGATTCAACCGATAAGGGTATGGTTGATTCGCACAGTAGGTTGACTTAAAAAACTCCGCAAACAGATCGGCTATTGATTTATCATTGCTTTAGAGTGGAAGACTTGCGTTTAGAGCAGCGATGTTCAAGAAGAGCGAGGCCAAAAAGTGAGAGTGTATTGGTGTGCGATATCAAAGCGACGCAGCACTGCTTTGAACTGCCCTGGTCGACGTCTGGGCATCGAATGCTTGCAAAGAGAGCGCTGCTTACGTTCGGCATGCGCTCGGCTCGTGTGCGTGTAAATAGCCGATTGCGCTCGACCCCTGGGGGCTATGGAGGAATATCGCTGGTTTAGAGTTAACAAACGGATAAAATTGCTTAGGATTTTGCAGCCTGCAACGGTCAAGATAATCTTTATAGCATTGAGCATTAAGCACATTGAAGCTAGAACGGGCAAGCCCATAACAGGAGAAGTCCTTTGATTTACTGGATTTCCTTTTCTTTTTAAAATATCTCGACTTCCTGTTGGATCTCTGGTCTGCACAGTCCACTGGAAATGGGAAGAACTTGAAATGGAGTATTTTTTAACCTTGGCAACGTTAATGATTCAGTTTCTAACAGCGACATAAATTCCAATTGATCATCTAAACTTAATTATAAAACTATTCACATAACAATAAGTTGCAGATATCTGAAGAAGATTTTTGTTAAGATTTCTTCAAATTTAATGCTTATGCTATGGACCATGGGCTTATGAGTCCAGAATGAATTTTGTTAAGATTTGTGGTCCGATTCCAATTTTCGAGCAAGTGAAAACACCCAAGTCCGACATGGTCACCCTTTTCCAGTTAGCAGAGACACGAACCCAAAACTGCCATGATCTGAGAAACTCTCCATAGATGGCGCTAGCACAAGCAACAGATGACGCTAGTGAGGCAAAAGATGCTGGTCAGTCGCCAACTCATCTGTCAATCATCTGCTTAACACTAAAGATTCACTTTTGTCCACTCAACACGTTTCCATTTCTAATGACAACAAAACAAAATGGCCAACGCCGTCGCCAACCATCAACAAATGGCGCCATTTGGCTTTGCTCTTTGCCGTTGGCCAATGTGTACGTTCCCATTTCTATTTTTCTATTTAATTTTTTTTTTTGCAAAATGGAGCGGCGCCAGAGCTTAAAAGCAACTTAAGTGTGCTTACAGTTTGTAATGCACAAATAAATGCGCCAGGCAAACAAATGACTGGGCGGGAGTGTGGAGCGGGGGATGGATGGGGGCCAGGACGGTCATTGGTGATATGTATGTATCCAAACGGATATTATGCGCATATTGCCAGAGGCGAGCAAACTTAGATAACTCAAATCGGAGCTGGAATAGATAGCTAGATCGATAGCCAGGTGAAGATAAGCAAAGGTAAGGTGAGGGCGAGGAAAACGGAGAAATCAATGGGTTACGACGCCGCCTGAATGGGGCAAACAATCAATTAGAATGGCAAAATCTTGCTAAATGCAATAAAAATCCACAAAACGCAAAAGGAGCTTAAAAAGTAATTCCCCAGCGGCTCCGAGACTAGAAAAAAAAGAACCAGGCAGTTTGATAGGTAAATGGCGAACCAATTGACATGCCCTTCACAAAATGTTGAGGAAATGCAGCGATCGGGATGGAGAGTGCAGAAAGTGGCCATGAAATCATTAGTCGATATCTATGGAGGTGCCACTTACTCACTCCACCACGAATTGTGGCAATAAATCGATTGCAATTGCAATTGCAGGCGGGTGGCGGCCAGTGAGCAGCATTTATTAATTTATGAATTTACAATAGCAACGATTATTATTTATTTTAGTTTATTGACGAGCTTAAAAAGCAATCGATCAAAAATCGGGGAGTAAACCAATATGTAAGTCATGTGTTAAGAAAATGGTAAATACTTAGAATACAAAACACATGCTAAGTGTATGTGAATGCTTGTAATACATTTGACTTATATATAACCCAGTAGTCAGAATTCAAATACTTGGCTTTGAAGCCAAAAAGGACCAAGCCGAGCTTCTCTCAATCTCTTGGGTTGTGGGCTTCGAATTTGGCCATAAGAGAAAGGACAAGGATAGGTTAACGTCGAAGCTTTCATGTCATGGCTGGTTAATTCAACTGCCCATACTGCTAAGTAACGGCAGAAAAAGCATCGAAAAAAGCATGAAAATTCTAAGAGCGAGTACGAAGATACCGCAAATGAGCTCTGAGAATGAGCATGGCTTTGCCAACTCGTTTTTTTGTCAAACCGCTGATAAATTCTCGCAGGGAGTCATAGAAATTATGAAGAATGTTTGATAATTGTCAGAGGTACCTATGAGAAATTAGAAATGGAAGGAACAAAGAAAAAACAAACAATACAAAAATCATGTGAAGGACTTCACGGAGGACGAGCAAGTGTCATTCTTGAATTTTTAAGAATTTCTCGCTTGAAATCGAGCTAACTTCGTTCTGTTTGGTGATTTTAGGAGATGGGTGTGAGGAAAAGAAACTGAGAGAGGAGAGCAACCACATTTGAGAGAATAGCGATGAACCCTGTCTCACTGTATCGATTTTTTTTTTGGGAGAGGGATGTGTGGGGAAACAATCGAGTGAAGAGCGCTCCCCGTCAGTTTAGAATATAAATTTGAACGACGCCCAAGGCATCCTAGATGTGGTGCTGATGTCTAAGCGGTGATGTCTGTGAGCGCAGTCTTTCGAAGTCCAATAAATGGAGTGGGGTTGGGGTGGTGTGTTGGTGTTGTTGGTACCTGTTGTTGTTTCCTGCCTTGCTTTTATCGGCGTGTAAATAAATACATCCCTAGCTTTTGGACCACAAACAGACAATGCAGCTTCTGTCACGAGCTTGACGCATATCTCCACAGCTTGAGTGTGGCAAGGAAACTTATTAAACTTCAGTAAACTAGTTCTTTATGAAATCAAGTCCTCCAAATCCTTGTTATTATACCTCATTGTCATTGGAGGTTCCGTAGTCTTTTCTTTTGCCCAATCCAAGAGCTTGAAGCTCCGGAAGTCGAAACTCGCAAATTTATATTCCCTTTCTATCCTTTCGAGCCTTCAATATCTTTTGAAGAGCTAGTTTCCTTATGTGGGTTACATATTCCAATGTATAAATGGAGAATCCTTCTTGCGCAAGTCAGCCTTCATGAGTGGGCCAGTGTTCCAGGGTCTCTGCTGGCCAAGTTAGCTGAGATATTGCCAAAAGAAACTGCAGAGCGTAATTGACTAAGATATTTCTGATCGTTGCTTATGCTGTATTTTCACTTGTCAAGATCTCATACGAGATGGGTGAAAAACATCTCAGTTTACTATGAGTTGGCTGTCAAAAAACTCATTTGAGAAATCGAGATTAAGGAATAGCCAACTTCTCTTTCAGCTTTTCCACGCTTTTCATAAATTTTTGTGTTTCTCTGATTGAGTGTTACACTTTTCTGACATCTCTTTTGAGAAACTTTTAAGAGATATCAGACAAGTGAAAATACAGCTTTAGTTAGTAAATTCTCATTGACTTTCAGTAATTCGGTAGGAATGGCATCAAAAGCCTGTACATTTAAATCCCAACATATAGCGAGCCAGTTGTGGTGCCGTCGGGACTTAAGAACAAATGGCAAAGTGGTAATTCATTTGCAAGCAGCAAGCCCACATACCATGGCAAAGGTCGTTCCAGACGTCTTTCCTGATGTTATGGAAAATGCTCTTAAATGAGCCCATCTTTGCGACGCTGAAAGCGGGGATCATTTAAGTTTTTTCCAATTTATTTGGCGACCATTCTAATGTTTAATTAGTAACGAGTTCGCTGGCTCGAGGTCAAGAAGTTGCGTTTGTTCACAACTATAAACAACTTATGACAAACTATTGACAAACCAAAAAGAGCGTGGACAAACCAGGGATGCAAATCACTCCAAAATATGTATTGGTTTGGTTTAGTGGTTCACACAGTTTCTAAGCCGCCGGTTCGGTTTTTGAAGCTAACTGAACAGCGGTTTGTGTTGCTAACTTGAGTTCAGCGGCGCGAGACCCATTTTAAAAATAATTCATTAAGGGTTTTTACTTGCGTTTTGATAGTTACATAAAATTTTTGGCAATTTTTTTTTTTTTTCCTTCAAATAACATAGGTAGGCTGTTAAACATTACATTTTAACAGGCAGCAAATGTTATGTGTGACAGGACTTAAAATTAATAAAACAAAGAATTTTGAATTTTTTAAAACTTGATTTTAAACCTAAGTTTAGATATATTTATAAAAAAGAATGCCTCGTTGCGTGTTCAAATTATGCATTTAGATTTAAAATGGCTCTTTAGATCTTTTTTACGTAATTCAAACTTCGAGAATAAAACAATACGTCCTGTCGCAGGCATATATTTTAAATCATGTTAATGTTTAAAATACTTGCTCCTCCCCAAAAGGTGAAAATTTTTGGGGAAAAGGAAGAAAATTTTTAAATTTAGTTTTATTGAAGTTAAGAATGGGTGTTTATTAAGAAGGGTTTAACGATTCAGTATTGTTCAAAAGCAATATTATGAAGAACAATGACTTCTGTTGTAATGTGACTTTTTGTACTTTGAAAATTGAATTCCTATAAACGATCTGAATATCTTTAAAATCCTTAGAAGAATATCTAAGCTTTATGATGTCGGATTTGCAGGATTCGTCTTAAGTTCCTAGACGAAATGCCCTTTAATAACAGAGATTGTCGGTTAGAAAAGCATCTTACAACTCTCTTGGCTAAGATTGAATTAAGGTAAAGAAGTACAACAGAAAATTGAAAATATTGCTACTAGAGGACGACAAATCAATGATCAACTTTCTAGAAAAGGATGCAGATTGATGAATGGTATATTAAGATTGCAGAAGACTTATAGGATGACATGTTTTAAAATATGTGTCAAATCATCCTGATAAGCATACGAAAAACTGCGGTCAAGAATTTTTGAAAAAATTTTACTTTTTGAAGTCGTCTGTTTTCCAGCATATTTCCTGTAGCATATGTTTTCCCCTCATAGTCCCCCTTCAAACAAGCTACTATCCAAACACTTGAGTAATTATGCGAACTGAGGGTCCTTTGAACCCACTCCGCCACTTCTCAAACCCAATCCTCGAATGTCACTTAAACGGATTGCGACTGGCACATCAAAACAAATTGCACTCCCTCGAGTATAAAGCACAGAAATCTGATTAGAAAAACATTTACAAACGCAAATCGCAAGTTAGTGTTGACGTTCAACTGGAAGGGGCGGTGAGGACTCACCCCCCAAAGTATAATTTTTGATGTGTGAACTTGGCAGGGCAAACTTGTGTATTCGCCTAATTTGATTGACGTCAACGCGGCAGGAAAATGTGGGAAAAGTAAAACAACGGGAAGCAGGGTGATCTCAGCGGCAAGTAAAAGTGGCTTTTGGGTCAGGTAACGTCCATGTCCAGGGAACTGGAAACGGAGACAAATTTCGGTTTGCCCCCGGAAATGGAAATGATATCCAAACAAACTCAATTTGGTTTGCTGCCAGCGCTTGTGATAGATTAGCAGACGAAGGAGGCGCGACTGAGGCACGTGGCCGGCAGCAGCTCAAGCAGGAGCAGGACAGGCGCGAGGAGGCCTCGGTGAGGCGTGCACAATGTGAAATTCGTATTCCATTTGGGAGAGCATACGAAATTGATTTGCTAGCAAAATATTTGCCATAGGCAGCATCCATTAAACAGCTGGTGCTGCTCCTGCGGCAGGCCACGTGCCGTCTTCTGCACTTGCCAACGCTTCTGTCACGTGCCATCCGGGCAAATTAAACAAGGCGCGACACGAGATGGGGAAAGTTTAACAATGCAGAAAATTGAAAAACAATCAAAATCGCAACCGCAGCAACAAAGAAAAGGGAAAGTTAAGTGATGGCATGCAACAAAGGAAACACAGGACAACAAGGACACCGATTTTGTTTGCTCAGTGCGCGCGTCTCATTTCGTCTCACTTTATTTGGCCATAATTAGCTTAATGCGCACAGCAAACAAGCCGGAACGGGAACAGGACCAAGACAACATGCTACACGGTCACCAAAGAGATGCTTCCCCGGTGTTAAGCTGACCATGCATATCCTTGCTGGCATTTGGCCTGGCCAATGACAAAACAAACAAATGTCCCAGCCACGTAGCAGCAAAGTGATAGAAAAAATAACAAAGAAATTAAGTATTTTGTTTCAGGCTTGTGGAATAGGAAATACACTATCTTTATAAAGTACTTGTCGATAAAACTTGATTTATATTTAGTCTAGTTACTTAAACTGGCAATGGTTACTACTAACAATTACTCTAAAATCACTAGTCTGCTTGGCTAGGCGATGTTTAATTCGAAGTGAGGCACACTCTTCCTCATTGACAAAGACTTTTCTCATATGATCATGCGAACCGATAGAGATTTAGTAAGAATATTTTTGTAGCATACTTTATGGGAAGGCCAATCTAATCTACGTTCTTGAACAGAAGAATGATTCACATTTATTTTAGGTACACCTAAAAACCATAATTATTTGATTTTTTAGTACGGAGAGTAAGTATAAACAAATAAAGTAGAGCTTGACCGACTTTCTTCTTTGTTTTTAGAGCGAACATAAAGGATTCTTATAAAAAAGACTAGCTGACCCGGCAAATGTTGTTCTGCCACTTAAATTGTTTCTAGTTTATATTTCGGTGAATATTTCGGTTATAACTTATAACGAATTCTTATAACGAATCTTATGTAAGTGAGTGGGGCTGGCCAACACAAATAAGCTCGATGGTTTGTCCACGCGAGAACACGCCACGTATAACTGTCCGTGTGAAAAACATGGTGTGCCCAAATCTAAGCCGCAAACTGACATCGTTTGGTCTTGCGATGGAATTCGTTTGAATTTAACTAGGACACCTGCAAAAATCATTGGAATTCGTGGCAGCAAAACATTTACGATAATGTTTTTCATCAATCTTTCAATAAGCAATCGCCGTCAAGGTGGGCTTAAATTCCCAGCCTAAAATAACCGGAGATCCAACTTTCAGTCGTAGAAGGTGTGGTGACATGCCAGGTAAGTCCAGTGAGTTCAAAAACTCCGTTGCATAGTTTACAGCTTCGTTGGCATCGCAAACTGCTTTGATCGATTAGTATGATACCAAGTCGCCTGGCAACGACTGCTGCATCTTGAAGTTTATTTCGTCGACGTCAACATTTTTTGCTGCCAAAATGGCTCTTTCTGCCAGCCATGCATGATTTATGTATTGCGTGCTTACATCTGGAAATACGCTGTCAATGAGAGCATTTTGCGAATCAACGATTGTGCAGAAATTGGTGAGCAATTTTATGCATTCAGTATTTTCATGAACAGGAACTTTTCCTTCGCGGATATCTAGCAATTGGTTGGAGAATGTTTCAGCGGATGAATCTTGAAGCATTTCGACGCTCATGTTTATTTTCAGCTGGACTTTTCCAAAATTTGGTGGTGTCTCAATTTCCGGTAGCTGCACTTTTTCTGATGCGCAACACCTCCCTGCGGTCTCATTTTTGGGGCATTCTTTGTCCGTAGCACCAGTCAGAACTTTCGGATGAGCCGAATATTCAATATCTGGCTCATACTGGAATGCGATACGAGGGAACAAAGCAGATGTTAATGCGTACTTGGCATTGTATTACTTGTTTGCGTGTGCTAACACCTGTCCGGCGCGCTCGTCTCTGCTCCAATTGTTGACTTCCGAAAGCTCGTTCATCTTTGATTGAGAAGAATGAATTGTAAGAAATGCGTAATTGACGGTACATGCCCGACTTGGACCTAGATGAAGTTATACTCTGTAAACCTTATCTTCTTAATGCAAACGACAATTAACAGCGTGCCAAAATTAATTACAAATAAGAAGAAATGGTAAAGATGCAATATCTAACATACTCTCGACCATCAGCGCGTGCTGCCCATAATTGTTTGTTTTCCTTATAAGCTCGACTATCGTTCATCGCCATCTTTACATTTCTTTGGTCGGATCGATAAATAATCTTGATTACTAAAGTATGTCCAGAAGGAACCGAAGCCTTCTATCTAGTCTATTCTATCTAAAAATCGATTCTTAAATATTTTAAAACACAACTTATTTAAAATTCCAAACATCTTTAATCGCTTAAATGTCCATAAAAATCGGATCATAAATACTAGAGTTATAAGAATATAAACTTGAGACAAACATATGAGGTTTACAAAAAACCGTTGCCTTCTTTTCGGCGCTGTGATCTACACATAAGAAATGGCTTTTGAGCACTTCTTTCTCTGAGTAATGGGTATACCTAACTTAAGCTCTCGTTTACGAGGTGTGTTCAAAGGAAAAGCTGAATTTTGAATTTTCGCGGGCTGTGTACATTCGATTATTGATGTTTTGTTATTGTTATTTTCGGACACATACGTTTATCATATGTTTGCATTAGCAGCCAATTTCGAGTAGTAGTTTGTTTTTGGTAACTGAAAGGATTAGTCACGTTTTTGTATGCTTTTCGATTTTTGACTAAATTTTGAGCATTAGCATCGTCGCATTAGCATAGCTCAGAGTTGTTGACTGACGTCAACGACGATCTGGGTTTGCTCAAACGGGTCGTAGCTGGTGACGAAACATGGGTATATGGTTATGACATCGAAACCAAGGCCCAATCCTTTTAAAGAAAGCGGCCAGATGAGCCAAGACCGAAAAAAACACGCCAAGTTCGATTAAATGTGAAGGTTTTGCTCACTGTTTTCTATGATTTCAATGGTGTGGTGCATCATGTGTTCCTGCCAAGAGGTCGTCCTGTAATAAGGATTCACCAGATTTGGCACCCTTCTACTTTTTCCTATTCCCAAAACTGAAGAAACCAATGAAAGTAAAGCGTTTTGCCACAAGAAGCTTTTGCACAAATAGGACACCATTGCATATTCTGCGGTGATGCAAAGATTGAAGATCGTTTAATTTTAACCTTGATCGATATGAAGGTAAAAGACTGCTAGAGTCCCAATTCAGATTGCGAAGAGCGAAAACTAAAAATTATTTCTGAACGGATTCGATAAGCGATTGGTGTTCTTTGTACTGTGGGCCCCATACACTAGAGCAGTATTCCAAAATAGATCGACCTAAGGATATGTACAAAGTTTTCGTTGTATAGAGGTCGTCAAACTCTTTAGACCAGCGCTTAATAAATTCCAATACTCCTTTGGCTTTATTTACTGTGACGGCGATGTGAGTGTTAAAACACAATTTCTGGTCAAACAGTACACCAAGATCCTTAAGACTTGATTTCCTATTGAATATGAGACAATATGGGGAGAGCTACGGTAAAAAGTCATCATTTAGCACTTAGAATGGTTAAGGAAAAGAAGGTTATTTAAACACCAATTCTGAAGTTCGTTTATGTGTAACTGTAGGTGAGTAAGCAAGAACCACTCCGAGTATGGAAGGCAGATTTTAACGTCATCTGCGTAAATAAATACTGTTGAGTGCGATATAACTTGAGGGAGGTCGTTTACCAAAAGTACAAAAAGCAACGGGCCTAGATGACTACCCTGCGGGACACCTGAAGTTACGTTCACAACTGTTGACAGAACATTATTAAACAGCACTCGTTGAGTTCGATTAGATAAGTACGACGAGATCCAGTATAATAAGGAGGGAAGCCGTATAGCGACAGTTTGTGAATAAGAAGAGCATGATTAACATAATCGAAGGCCTTACTAAGATCTGTAAAGACAACATCGGTTTGAGAGCCGGACTAAAAACTACGATTTATCAGTGATGAAAACGCATTTATTTATATCGAAACCACGTCTTTCGAACTGGCGGCCTTGATATCTCCAGTTACACTGAACCGATTTTGATGAATCCTAATGCAATCGACGCAGAATTGTCACCATTTTGGTCTGAACACCAATCGTAATTTAAAAAAATTATTTAATATATTATTTTTACACTAAACTACACAAAAAAGTGGCCGAACATCGATTTTTTTTTCAATGATCACCGTTTTGTCAAAAAAAACATAACAAAATTTTATTTTAAGCTCAGACCAGAATGACATCTATACTGATATAACCCCGTTTTTACTTTTCATTTCAAACATCTATTTCTAACAAAAAAAAAAAAAAGAATTGGAAAAACTCTGCATTTTGAAATACATTTTTTTTTTTAAAGAGGTTCAAAAACAGCCTTGACACGGAGAATTAATGACAAGTTCTAGCACAAAGTGAATATACGCTGCCCAAGTGAAGTTCGTATAAAAACGAGCAGGGCAAACAAAATGCACGGAAAAAAAATTAAAATCATTAATCCCTTTAAAAGGTTCTTAATCTGTGGCTGCTGTTGCTGAATTTTGTTGCTTCATTTAATGGCTGAGTTGCCGGCTGAGTCCGTACCGCCCATTACTCATACGCAGTGTGCTCGTTGTCGGGGTCCAAGGTGCGTGCTCACTTTTATTTCGTGTTATGGGTTATTCTTTTGTTTTTTTTTTTTTTGCAAGAATTGGAACTGTCAATAAAATGTCTAGCGGTTGTCACCAGCAGGCGCTATCATCATATGACTATGACTCAGATAAGTTGACAATCAGCTGCCAATACTTGATTTGTGTTGGGGAACTAATGGCTTAATGAGGTTTCCCATGGTATGATTTTTGGGTACTTTCTTGTTCCGAGTTCGATCTAAGATCTGCTGACCCTGGTAGACGTAACCAACAGCAGTTGGTACCTCCGCCGGTGCTCCGTGGCCATAAATTGAGCAAACATTTGTTGTCGTCGTTGATTGCACGCAATGCAATGCAAGTTTTATGGCACTCTCGAACCGATGATAGCAGCCCGGAGTCGAGGGCAAACAGTTCACTTTATGACAGCCTGGGCAATGCAAAAAAAAAAAAAAACACAGGCGCAATAACCAAAATGTAAATAATTTTTGCTGGCTTGTTGGCAGCCGAAAGAGACAAAACGTAGAAAGGAAAAAAAAACCAACAAATCTGACGTAAATAAAATAATAAATTTTGTACAAAATTGACAAGCTGGCTTAGCCGCTGGTTGTTGCTGATAGTGGCAATACCATACCACAAAACTGGACAGAATGAACAATGCGTTGATATGGCACATCCATGGACAACAATGCACAACAAATGCACACACAGTAGCCAAATTGGTAGTTAGTTGACGGCTTACCTCAGGCTGTAAAAGTTAAGCATTTAATTGCGAAATTAAAGACAGCTGATGGCTGAGTTTAGAGACGATTGCGCCTGAAGTGTGGACAGGGTGCGGGCATGAGGGTTGATATGTACAAACATCCATACAAATGTGCTATAAATATTAAAGAAGAAATCAATTTTGGAGAGATAATTGAAAGTTGACTTACAAAATTTGAATTAAATGTTGAATGCGTGACTTAGTATTTTGACTTTGCTTACTTCTTGTTGATTAGGTGGATGCAATTTATGTGCATGTTTTTAACACAATTATTAATATTTTTGCTAAAGCAAATTGCATTTGCTTTTTGAAGTTTTACTGGTAGATTACACAAGTTTACCAAGAGAAAGCCAACTTTTTAACCAGAGAAGATAGCAAACGCTTCTTTCTTTCAGGCGCAGAGTTTGAATGAATTTTCCGTTTTTCCCCAGCACGCCAGGCTTAAGAGAAATTTGCATAAACGGATGTTGAGCGAGGTTTGTTCACATCTCTAGGTTCTGCAGCCACATTAATTAACCTATTCAAACCAAATTTATGTCACGAAGACTGAGTTGAAAAACGATCACGAAACTTTACTACACTTTACTACATTTACACTGCTTCAGAAAGGGACCCCCACTGACGACGATACACGCAAAAGTTTTAAGGACCACGATTTGAGAATATACACCTGCAGGGCGTTTTCAGAGACTTAGACGGGTTTTACACGGTGAAGGAAACTTCATGAAGTTTTTCAAGAATCTCTTGCGTTTCAGAAAAAAATCGTAGTGGGGCAAGCGATACCTCTACACCTCTCTTTCCTACAAACGAAAGCTTTTTCTAAAGCTTCATGAAGTTTGCTTCACCGCGTAAATCCAGTCTTAGAAGCGATAAACGAGGACAAGACGAAGTACCTAGTATTCACGCTCAGAGACAATCTGTTGCCTGGGTAGTGGAGCTGGTAAATAAATCGACTCTCGAATCGATGTATCGATTTTTTACCTGCGTGGGAAAAATCGATATGTTTTGAGAATCGATTAAAATCGAAAAAAGTTCCACCACTACTTAGAGATGCGACGCCGGTGAAACATGTGCTTAAGCGCGGTGTCCACTCCTCGCTGAAAATTACGTGCGAAATAAACGATGTTTCGCTGATTCTTTACAGAGTCTGCTAAGTTGCTTTATCATAAAGGGTGATTTTTTAAGAGCTATAGGAAAGTTTTTCGAAAAACACAGAAAAATGCATGAAATCTTTATTTGAATCGATAGTACGGTCCATATAATTTAATGTTTGAAGATTTTTTCATGCAAATGTTGACCGTGACTGCGCCTCAAATGGTCCATCCGCTTAGTACAATTTTGGCATACTCTTTCCAACATTTCGGCCGGTATCTCACGAATAAATGCTTCAATGTTGTCTTCCAAATTGTCAATTAAAGCGGGCTTGTCTATATAGACATGAGCTTTATCATAGCCCCACAAAAAATAGTGTAAAGGCGTTAAATCGCACGATCTAGGCGGCCAATTGACCGGTCCCGAACGTGAAATAAAATGTTCACCGAACTCGCCTCTCAATAAGTCCATTGTTGCGCGTGCTGTGTGGCACCGTCTTGTTGAAACCAAATGTCATGCAAGTCAAGCTCTTGAATTTTGGGTAAAAAAAGATGGATTGCACTCACCATTCACGGTTACGTTACGATTCGCATCATCTTTGAAGAAGTACGGTCCAATGATGCCACCAGCCCATAAACCGCACCAAACTGTGACTTTTTCTGGATGCATTGGCAGCCCTTGCAATGCTTCTGGCTGATATTCACTCCAAAATCGACAATTCTGCTTATTTACGTACCCATTGAGCCAAAAATGAGCTTCGTCGCTGAACACAATTTTTCGGTAAAAAAGTGGATCTTCGGCCAACTTTCCAAGAGCCCATTCACCAAAAATTCTACGTTGCGGTAGGTCGTTTGGCTTCAATTCTTGCACCAGCTGTATTTTGAAAGGCTTCACACCTAAATCCTTCCGCAAATTTTTCCACGTTGTTGAGTAACAGAGGCCCAATTGCTGCGAACGGCGACGAATCAATAATTGATGGTCATCATTAACACTGGCCGATACAGCTGCGATATTTTCTTCAATTCGCACTCTACGTAAGCGTGTTGGTGGTTTAATGTCCAACAATATAAATTTGGTGTGAAATTTAGTCACAATAGCCCGAATAGCCGCTTCAGTGGGTCGATTAAACTGACCATAAAATGGAAGAAGCGCGCGATGAACTTTCTTAACAGAGCACGCATTTTGATAATAAAATTCAGTAATTTGCAAGCGTTGTTCGATTGTAAGACGATTCATGGTTAAATTATAGACCAAACTGAAGATGTTTGACAGTGAAACAAAACACGAAACGTGCGTGAGCTGTTTAAACCAGTGTTGCCAAAAAGATAATAGCTAAAAAATCACCCTTTACTACAAGGCAGGTACGTTCTAATGATCACACTTTTACTACACTCAACCCACCATATGAAAATCATAGGTAGCATCTTAGACGATCGGCCACAAACGTGAGCGGTGGTGCACTGCGAAGAGAGGTAATTTCATTCGTGCTTAGCATAAAAATTTCACTACTTCATTGTATCGCAGAAATATTTCAGTGAAACAAAACAGTAGAAATTGTTGTGAAAGCAAATCAGTGTTTTGAAACATCATTCACAATCTAAAGAGATGAGTCTTGATATAGCACAATGATTGATCTAATTTTATAATTCAGTTAAGTATTAATCAAATGATTTTTAGTTTTTTCATACTCAGAAAAGATTGCCTAGTACGGAGAACGCCAAACAGTTTGTGCGCACAAAAAAGCCATTTATTGCGAAAGTGGATCGTAAGACCACATTAGTGTGCTGAGACAGCCAAAAATACCAAGAATTAGGTGTTATTTGTAATTTTTAAAGGTACGGTCACACTTTTCCCCGGCTTACAAACAATTTAATGAGGATTTCAAGTCGCAACAATAAAAAATTAGTATATGAAATGGAGATCGGTAAGGTCCAATGGCGAAGCCAGGAGGCAGTTGTCCCCTATATTACAGATTTTGTTTCTGAAAACTCAAGTTTTCATTTATGTCGCACAAATTGCCTTGGGTGAGGAAGGCAGAGCATACAAGAAGCAGATGCTAACGTCTCAGTTGCCATATTTGCTAACGATATGAGTATATCGAGAAAGTTAAGAGAGATTGTAAGATCTAATGTGATTTCACCAATAGTTCGAGTCACAGAAGTGTTCATTCAAAACTTCCAAATGAGCGCCAACAGTTTTAATTGGCTCCAAAACAAAGCACCCGGTGCAGGCGTGCGAGATCCATAATAAATGTTACACACTTTCATTATTTATTTGATTTTATTTTATAAACGTTAGTTCATATATATTATTAATGTGGTTTCTCTTCATCGACATAGGCCTATCCAAGCAACAAATTTGTTGCTGCTCTTTCTGGACTTCGAGGCTGTCTATGGCAACTACTCAAAATATTGATGAGGCCCCAAATAATTAGCTTTTTTTCTTCCTCGTAAAGCGTTTCAAATGAATTTTTATTTTTTTGACATATTTTTGCACTACCGACCGTTACAATAAGTAAATTTAATTTGTTTGGGCGCACAAACAAATCTCGAACAGCTGTTCAATAAAATCCACATACGTTGCGTAGTTGGTAACGCGAGGACTCCAGTGTGGATTTTACCACCCCCCTGTTTGCTTGTCAGCATACTAGTCGCAAAACGTTTTACGTCAAAAATTTTGCGAGCGTTTTTACAGTGTCATTTTTATATGAAGATTTTTGTTTGCGAGCGATTTTTTGCGTTCTCCGTACTAGGCTTAAATAAGAAATTTCTTTTTAACGCTGTTTTAGGGCCGCTTTCTCATGTTCATGTTTTTTCAAATCTGGGTGGTTTTTGCAATTTGGCATAGCTCCTGCTCAAAATGAGCAGTGCAAATTCACCAAATCCACCTAGATTTGCAAAAACAGGAACTTGAGAAAACGGGCCTTAGAAAGTGTTCTGCTCATCTCGAGTCTAAAGCTAATGAGTGTTTCCCTCTGTATACCCAATTAAAAATTTGCTTTTTAAGTTTTTAGTTTTTTTACGTTTTTTTTTTTTGTAGTTTCTTGTTATACAAATTTAAATGACGAGTCCACAAGTTAGCTAAGCCGGAAATTTAGAATGGCAACCAAAGTATACAGAAAATTTCATGACAAATTTACAGGAACAAATTTTTGAATTGAAATTTATCAAAAGGTGAAAAATAAAAAAAAAGCGGCCAAAATTAAGGAGCCTCCTCTTCACCTTCTACATCGCTGTCGCGAAGTGCGACGGGACCATCACCGGCATTCATTCGCATTGCGTTTAAAAATTCCTGCGGTGTAGTTCTTGGTTGTACGTCAAAATGCTGAGCATGAGCTGGTACAACATGAGGGCCATCGCCAGCGGCCATTGCATCAATTTCAGTAGGCGGTGGTCCTGTCCGCAGACGTGCATTCAAAATCAACACACCTACTACTTCTCGCCTTCTAGATATCGCCTGTTGTTCTGCTGACAAAGTATAAAAGAATACGTCTTGGCGACGTTGCAGCTCGTCCATGATATTGTTCGGTGTCTGATGGCGTTCGCGCGCAATTCGACGCACCGCTTGCAGAAAATTTTGATCATTAACTTCGCTCGGGCTTCCTTCGAGTGAACCCACTTCTGGCGAATCGTCAAGCCGTGGAACAACCTGCTCCGTCCTGGGATTGGCTTGAGGTCGTTGCTGGTTGCCAGCAATTGGCATAGTATGAGCAGTGCGTCGACGACGTATAGTCTGAGTAGCTCCGCGAAGAGTTGAAGGTGATATGGCTCTGGCTGGACGGCCACGGCGTGGAGGTGTCATTGTTGAACCGTTGTTTGCGTCTGCGGTATTGCTTTGACGGCGACTTCGGTTGGTATTATTCTGACGATTGGACATTTTTTAAAATAAATATAAAAATATGTATTGTTAAAATAGAAGTACTAGTCAGGTTGAGAGATTGTTCTATACTGAATAAACTATGTGAAAAGATTTCTTTATATATGACTTAAGGTTTTGAAAGCGAACTCTTAGGTAGCTTGACTGCTGTATGTATTTTTTTCCAAATGACGATCATGAAAATCGATAACAAAGTGCACTTTTCTCCACAAATCAAACACATTTCCAAAAATTCTGAACTGAATTGAAAATTACTAAATTTCCAAAATTTCCATTATTTACACACAACAAAGAAAACTTAAATATAAATTTCGATTTCCTACAACATGGTAAAACGTCGCGTACAAAATGGTAGACCATCACCAAAAAGGCAGCTTCAGAACTCCGAAAGATTTTCTCAGCAGCTCAATGTCAATGATTCAAAGCTATTTGAAATGCTGCCCGAATTTCTGGAAGCCATTCACCCCAATCTTGGCATAAGAACGCCACGCACTCGACGTGCTGCACCAAGACATCGCGGCAGAGGGACAGTACGACGCAGACGAGCAGCTCCAAGGTTGCCATTACATAGGAGAGGGCTACCACGGGCCAGAGGTCCGCAACGCCCCAGGCCATTACGAAGGTTGACTGCTAATAGACGTCGTCGTCAACCAGATGCGACTGTGCCAACTTTAGAAAATAATACTCCACCGGTCGAGTCGCCCTCTCCCCAGAGCTCAACAGCTTCGTCAAATACTTCAAATAGCATCACTATAGTGCGAAATGTAACAGCTTTAGATGCTCCCTTTGTTGCAGGAGACCCTAGGGCCGGTGGGGATGGTTTCTTTGTCACCCGATTGCAAAATTTTGAAGAGGAAGTGGCAATCGTTAATCGAGTTATTGGGGACGCAGAAGCTCAAGCTGCTAACGCTGGTCTACCAGGTGTACCAGAATCTCAGTATACTGAAATATTGTGCGAATTTTTCGGGGAGTTAATAGCTGGTTCTACTTTAGATGAGCCTGAAGCACAGGAGCAAGCAGATGAGGATTCATAAAAGTAGACGCAAAGCAAATTTAATTCATTTGGCAATTAGAATGTGTATTTATCTATATGTTTAATGTCATCTTTACATTATAATAATTGCCATCGTACGTATTCCCAAGATGCCTTGATAACTTTGATTTATTGACATAATATCCTGATCGAATCTTTCTCTTTGTTTATCGCTAAGGATTGTTATATATAACAAGAAGGAAAGTCTTGAGTATTTCCGAAAAGGGTATAAACACGCTATTTGATACAATCTAGACAGCTACCATAATTAACTATCTCGATGCAAGAATGATTTTCGCGAAAACCCAAAACTTTTCTACTCAATCGTAAACTCTATCACTATTACGAAGTTGTACTTATAGCGATTAATATTTATTGTTTCACTTAACTAATTGAATACAAATTGTTGTTTGCGAGCTGGTCCGAGGCAGCCAGCGAGCAGTTTGCATACACCACCGAATACTAAATCTCATGGAAATGAGAGATGATGGGCTTCGTGGTAGTGTGGTAATCGATAGTCGCTCGTGACTAGTAATCGATAGTGACTAGTGTGGGCAGAGTCGCCACAACTCTAAAAGAAAATCTTTAATATTTCCATTCTCACTATACTACAAAAGCGAAACTGCTGCAAATCATGGTGACATTGCTCATTTATCTGCTAACTTCTTTCAATCCACTTTCGCATCTACATCCTATGACTTGTCTTCATCTTATCCATATATACACTTCCCCACACTTGTGGTATTACCAACGAGCAAAAAGTCTTCCCCTATGAGAGCTAAAGGCCCAAAGAATGGCTCCCAGCAACAGCAGCACATGCAGTCACAACGCGCTCAGCATTCCGGTAAGTGTCCAGGGTTGGAAAACCATGGATCAACTCAAGGAAGCGAGCCGGAAAGTAGCTGGACTAAGATCCAAAAAAGGAGAAAAAGAAAACAGGTTTTCACCTCGAAACTAGATGCAGTCGTGGTCAAAATAACCGACAAATGCACGTTCGCCGATGTATTAAAGATTGCTAAATCCGACCCATCGCTAAAAGAGGTCAGTGAAATGGTGAGTGGAATTAGAAAGACAGCTGGAGGGGATCTACTATTCCGCTTTGAAAAGCTCCAGAAGGCCATTGAAGACCCTTAAGATAGGGAAGGGCTTGAGATTAGAAATATCGATGATCGAAAGAGGAAATCTGTGCAGCCATAAACTTGGACCAGCAGATAGTCGTCGAGGATGTAATTACGCTTCGTGCTGCCTATGGTGGAACACAGATAGCAGTGTTATCATTGACTAAGGTCCAGGCGTCACAGTTAGTCAAATTAAGCAAAGTTCAAATCTGGGTGCAGTGCCGGATGAGGGTAAAACCGCAATTGAGGAAATGTCAACTGCAAAAGCGAGAGCAACTGCAATGGTGGCTGCTTCAAATGTGGCGACATTGAGCACCAAGCTAGGCAGTGCACCAAAGAACCTAACTGCATTTTATGCATTAGGAGAGGCGGCAAGGCAATCAAGCACTACACGGGAAGCACTAGATATCCTGTATACCAAGAGGCCCTAGCTAAATTAACAGGAAGAATTTCTTACAGCTAAACCTTAACCACTGTATAGCGGCCCAGTCCCTTCTTGAACACACCACCAAGGAGCATAACATTCATCTGGCAATACTGAGCAAACCACACCACAGACAGAGCGAATGTACAAGGACCTGGGCATCTGATACAATGGGAAAATCGGCAATCGGAGGTGGTAAAATGTTTTGCTGGATTCGTGCGCGCAAAGTTTGGAAACCTGTGGGTCTACAGCTGCTACCTAACTCCGAGCCTGCACCTAGACGAGTGTAATATGGCACTGACAGCTCTTTCAGAAGATGTCAGGAGCCGTAACAAAGTTGTTATTGCTGGCGATTTCAACGCCTGGGCTGAGGAATGGGGCTGTCCCACGACAAACCATAGAGGACGAGCATTACTGGAGATATTAGCCTCCCTTGACTTAGCGCTACTAAATGTTCGTTCCCACTTTTAGCAGAGCAGGACGTGGTTCAATCCATGTGACCTTACTGACGTTATTCATAACTTAAAGCTCATTAAACCGAGCCGAAGCTTCTACATAAGCTTTTACATGCAACCCTGATCAGATGTGAGCTTTCAAAGTGACCTTATGCCTGGCTGAAAATGTACAGCAATTTTTGGTTGATTATAATTTCGCAGTAAAAATCGCAATTGCAAGTTTTAGTTAAAAATCCTTTTGCTTTTAATATTTTAAGGTATGTATTTAGGTTAGGTTAGGTTAGATAGGCTGCCGGGGGGGCCTTGGGCATGGTGCCGGGGTGGGGTATGGGAGGAGAGGGGGTAGTGGGAAATGACGGTCAGATTCTGCGCAAACTCTCTATTCAAACCATTTTGAGGAGTCTACAAAAAGAGCCAAGTTTTCTAGGGGCACATTTGCCAGACTGCCCAGGTCTTCAAAGAATGGTTTGCCCAGATGCTGGGCGCGTTTCCTAAGAAGTGCAGGGCAGTCGCATAGAAGGTGATGGATGCTTTTTATTTCCCTCCTCGTTCCCACAGCTACGGCAGAAGTCATGGTGGGACACGCGCATCCTGGTGGCCATTTGACCAATGGTGCAGTGCCCCGTTATGACTCCTACCATAGTTCTCATCCTGTTCTTGCTAAAGTGCAGGAGTTGGGAAGTTCTTTTGGGTGAGTATCTTGGCCAGAGTGATCGGGAGATGTGACAACCGGGTGCGAGGTCCACCGTTCTGCCCATTTCTGGCCCTCTTCATGATGTCCTGCAGGGGTCTTTGAATGTCCGTAACCGCTTGCGTCGCTGGCAGCGCTGAGCCGTTCCTAGCGCACTCGTCTGCTCCCTCGTTGCCCGGTATGCCTGCGTGACCAGGTACCCAGACGAGGGTGATAGAGTGCTGTTGGATTTGGTTCAGTGCCGTCGCCGTGCTGCGGACTAGGATGCTCTTTGTGGCGTTTGATGACAGAGCCTTAATAGCCGCCTGGCTGTCGACCAAGATTGAAATGTTCCTAGGAGTTTCATCCAAGGTGTATATCAATTTAGCCGCCTGCCAGATAGCATAAATCTTTGCCTGGAAAACGCTACACCAGTTTGGTAGACGGAATGAGAGCTGTGTCGCAAGTTCTTCGGAGAAGATGCCTGCTCCTGTGCCTTCTTCCGTTTTTGAGAGATTTATTTAATACAAAAAAATATGTGTGTGACCCGTCAATACATGTGTAGTTCATAAATTGTATTTGAAGTAAGCTGTTTTAGTAGCTTGAGTTTAGTTGCACACCATTTACTTCTTTGGAGTATAACTAAAATCCATCAAAATTCAAGCCAATTTCGATTTTTTTAACAATGAGTCCTTATGGTGTAAAATTATTCTTCTATATTCTATATAATATCGGAGACGAAAGTTTTGCAGCAAAAAATTGCAGGTGATATTGTTTTGGAACAGTTTTAGAAAACAGAAAATGTAATGAGAAGGTGCTAGCAGAATATTATCAAAAATTATTCAATTTGGTTGAAGGATGTGAGTTATGACGGAAAAGAAAAAAATTTCTTTGGCACATATTTCTATAAGTGGATAATATGAAAAGTTTTATATTTGGCTTTAATATATATATAATTCACTAAATAATGCCGTGTGACGTTTTGCCATTGGTTCAGCTTCTCTTGTACTGATTTACAAGGCAAAACCAGAAACAGAATTCGATTCGACAAAACAAGGCTGGGGGACTTTGACATTTGAATACAAGTACTCCGAGAACTGTGCTTTGTTTATTTTAAAAATTGTAAATTAAAAAAGCAAAAGCACACGACTTTGTTGTTGTTCGCTCGATTTTGCACAACGAAGGTTGGGGGTAAGTAGATGTAGGGGTTGTTGTAGGTTTGCCATGGGTTAGTCATTGGCTCAGGCGCGTGAGAAATCCTTGACACGCGCGAACGCTTTCAAAATGCAAAAATAAATAATTTCAATTTAAATTCGTTGTTGTTGTTGTTTTTTTTTGCTTGGGAGGCGTCTGTGGGGACAAGAAGAAGAGACAAACACTTGGCAAGTGGCTGCAATTGTTTATTGAAGTGAAACATAAGTTTTCCTTTTGTTTTCATTTTGATTTTGTTTGAGCATTGTGAAAGGAGGGGGAAAAATTGAAGTCGCTATGGTTTTTTGGTATCTTACAATTAAAGTTCCGCAAGCGTTAGTTGAATTACATTTTGTCAAGGAACAAATCGGCGATTGAGAAGCAGTATTAACTACTTTAGGTTATATATTTTATGTTGCTGTTGTGGAGCTGAGTTTATACCAAAAAGTTATTGTCACCAAAACTCGCACCAGTTACTGTTTGACATTAATCCACCATCCCGTGTGCGGAGAGTGCGTACAGAGGACCGTATTGCAGCTATATCGGCCAGTGTCAATCTTTATTGGCTTCATTTGACCGAACTTTTTCTAAAATAATAAAAATTGCAATGGAACAAAGTACCGAGCTATGATTAGCTTCTTTTTTTTGACCCAAAATGGAAGAATTGGACTTAATTGACATGTGGTTTCAACAATCCGGTGCCACATGTCACATGTAATAACATGTCAGCTGCCATTGGTTAGATACCGTCCATACGAATGATGGGATTCATTTTATTTTGCTGTGGTGTAGTGTGATCTAGTAAACATTGGAATGCTTGTCACCTTTCATATAACATTGTTATATTTAAACTCTGAAGCTCCCGACGGACTGACGACGTAAGTAATTCAGCTTACGCCACCACATATTGCGTCAACGTGGAACGTATGCCCAGTGTGACCAGAACTAACAAAAAACTACGCCGCTGCATCGCGTTGTCCAGGTTCACGGCATTTTAAAATTTGCTGGGGGAGGGTCAACATTTCCAATCGGCTCTTTCGCTTTGTTTTTTCTGCCATTGTATTATTTTAGTTAAGTCCAGCTGATCGATGGCATACATGTAGAGTAACAGCGCGTAGTATCTGGTGCATTAGCTAAGCAAATTAAGGCCCACAGCCTATTAACATAGAGTGCACGTATAAGATGTTAAGCTCTGCTTAGGGCTGTTAAGCGCAAAAGTACTTTTTTGACTCTAACGGGGGAAAACGTAAAGTGCAAGGAAATCGTTACGCCTGTTTCTTCTTCGCACAATTTTTGTAAGAAGCTTCTAGTTACGTCGTCAGTCCGTCTGGGCCTTAAATGCAAACGTTTACACGAAAACCGAATCGGAATTCGGAACAGGTCCGATAGTGTCTTTTACTGCTTTGAATTTTGAAGCAGAGTGGAGGTGTGAGCTTTTCGGAACTTTACTTACAAAATAAAACGGGCAACAAATCATTTTTGCTTTTTATAAGCTATTTACACTACAACCAGAGAAATGAAGCACGAATCGGCAAGAACGAATTCTTCTTGATTTCAAAATTTTTTTTCTTTGACCCAAGAATATTCCTCCTCACCGCACTTTTGACATCAAATTTTCTTGATATCAAGAACGAACCTCTTATTGTAGGAGTACGTAGGAGTAGGAGTACAATCAGCTTTTTACCTATTCAATGGTTGGCTGCATTCCAAAATATAGTCAAAATTGGAGCTCTGAGGATGACAACAATTCAACAACAATTTTGGAATGCTAGGCTTCATTTGTTAGCCGCACAATGGCTGAAGGACATTCTGAAATAAAACTTTTTAGACGACACATGACAACCGCTGTGCATCCAAAGTCCCTGCAAGATGCAATGCAGAAAACAGATTCCGTATTGTTTCCAAATGTTTGTATTCTGCTGCAAATATTCAACGCATTACCAATAACAACATCGACTGCCGAAAGGTCTTTCTCTTCTTTTAAGATTTTAAAAACCTTTTTCAATTGGGGAAACCGTTACTCAGTGAAATTAATGTTGTATAGCCTTCCCTTATGTTAGTTAACAGAGCATTAACATTAATGAGAATATTTCAACATTTTGTAAGCAAACAGCGCATGCAGCGCCAAAAAGTATGCAACTTTTTTTGCCATTTATTATCCGATCATTAAGCAAATTTCAGAGATTGTAGATATTGGGCACATACACTACGCTGCAAAATATGAGTTATTCAACATTTTTAATTGAGAGGCGGGAGGGGCGTGGCCAAAAATTTGAAATAAACTTGATCTGCGTAGGGATAATAGGAGTCTACATACAAAATTTGGTAGCTCTTGCTCTTCTAGTCTCCTCTAGTCTTCTAGTCTCTATTATGAACAATACAGACAGACGGACATGGTATATCAACTCGGCTGCTGATGCTGATCAGAAATATATATATATGATGGGGTCAGAGATGCTTCTTTCTGTTTGTTACATACATTTGCACGACTTTAGTATACCCCTTTTACTCTACGAGTAACGGGTATAATGGACTTTTCATGTATTTCTTTACGAACAAAATTAACACAAGTTTGAAGTTTACTGAGTCAAAAGACACTTTCGTCAGATTCTGAACAGAAAAGTATCTCATAGATACTACGTTTATACACACAAAATTTATTGTGTTTAATGCCCATTAAAGTATGCAATGCTTCTGAAAGGATACAATTGAGAAAATTATTCATCTTATAATTGGCTTAACTCAAAATAATGTTATATACCTATAACTGGTCCGACAATGTATGTGAACATACAACGTGGATAATGTATGACGGTGCCACAACTGACTATTAATTTCTACGACTAAATAAACTTTGCATACTTCATGATAAATTTGGTGTGCATAAACCAGCGATGTTCTCAACCAGGCGACCAACGACTACTTACAGCACAGAGCGAGCGCCGAAGTCGGGCATATGAGCGTAACAGAGCTTCTGCGCTCGATGCCCAGACGTCACGGGCAGTTCAAAGCTGTGCTGCGTCGCTTTGTACGCACAAATACATTCACTTTTGGCCTCGCTCTTCTGAACATCGCTGGTATAACGTGAGACAGATACAAAAAAAAAAATCGAAAAAAACTCTCACTGGTTGAACAAAGACTGCTTGCGGAAAAAACAGAGGTGAGATATCATTTCGGTTCCATTTCTCATGGTGTCCTTTTTTTTTTTCTGACTGCATGTAAAATCTGTACACTTTTTGGGAGCTCTGGTTTAAACACTAAATGCAAACGATTACACGAAAACCGACTTGGAAATTGGAACAGGGCCGAATAAATACTAATACAACTACTACTGTAGTACTCGTACTAGTATATGGTAAAAATCTTGTATTAATTTAATTGGTCTTACAATGTCAAAAATGGAGTTGTATGCAACTTGCTTAGCATGTTAATATACGGACTCCGCAAATGTTTTTCCCGAGCGTTAGCCCAAGGTTAGCTTATAAATTAAAGCATTTTATGCAACTAAGTTTTAAGCCTTAACTTAAACTACGAGTGCTTGTACAAGTTGTTAATTCTTACATGCTTAATCTAGTATTTCCAAAAATAACTCCATCAAATCATTAAAGTGATAATTATTGATATCTGGTAAAGTCAACCAGATAACCACAAGCAAATATACCCAATGTAAAAGTAAATCCCTTAGGTAATCCACAGTAATGTTCCATCATTGATGTAAGACTAACCCTCTTTTTCGAACTGTTCCCACGCCCACATCTGCCACATCTGAACTCAAAGCAAATACAGTAGTTAACACAAGACATCATCTTTTAATCCAAAACCACACACACACACACACACACAATTGTAAACTAATCAAACAGATTCCCCCCTTACCAGGCTCGTGGGAATGTTGAGGAACTCGAACACCTGCCCGTCAAGAATAATATGGAAATACTTTTGGACAAATCTTTAATCACACATTTTCATACATACATCAACGTCAGAGCCCCACCTCGCTAGGGAGTTTTTGATCCACATGGCTTACCAAGTTGAACCACTGGACTAAGTCAGTCTAATATTTCTCACGTTCCGCGCATGCAAACCATAAATCGGACATATGGCCAAAGGGAATGGGTACCGCTGCCATAGGGATAGGTAAATATATATAGGAACTCGGCTCGCCTGGTCGGCTGGCTGCTGTCTTTCGGTTGCTATAAATCATAAGCAAACATTTTGATATTGTAATCCCCATTTTAATCCGTGCGCATAAAAAGCCGAAAATCAAACTTTTCGACATTGGGCGGCGGTGTCTCTGATGTGACTACTTTTTCGCCTGCTCCCACTCCAAGCACAAAGCAACACAAAAATTGATGGATTACATGGAGCCGCAGCCCCACCCCCCACCCACCCACTTCTGGGTTGTGGCAGCCATTTGGGGCCTGGTGATAAGAATTATTTAGCTTGGGTTGATGATGATGTGGCGACTGTTGGTGTTGTTGCTTGATTTATTAATTAATTATGTACAAAACGGAAACTGCGTCAAATAATTAGGTGGCCTCTGGTATCGGAATATCGATAATTCGATTTCGCTTGCGTACACGGAGAGAAATTGTCTACGTGGTTTCTAAAAACTAAAATGAAGCAAGCTGTACTTATATCAAGAATGATTGTAGTGGTGCAAAATATTTCAAATTAGTACACGCAAACTTACAAACGTAAAGTCGCACCATTTGGTCAACCGTATTGCGTTGTCTGTTCTTTAAAATGTACAAACTTTACGAAGGCTCGTGCTACATGGTTATTTTATATGGTTACAGTCAGACAGATCACAAACCAGAACCACTTAATAGATATCGCGATGGCGGCAAAACATTCTGTTTTGGACCAAATTAACTTTTTCCCGTCTTTGATGTTTGCAGAGCTAAGTGAAAAGCTGAGTTTTTGTGAACTCCATTGCGTTATTGTTCATCAGCAATTTTGAAAGAAAATGACTTATGTAATTCTAAACCTAGCTTCGCTGAGAACACCTTACTGATAATCACATCGCGATGTTCTCAAAACAGTTTATATTGATAATTATGAGATATCCTAACTTCATGTTTTATTTACTTCCATTTTCTCCCTGTGTATCTGAGATCATGGGGCGGCTCTTTTTATGCCTGGCGGCAACAGTTAAAGGTTTTTTTTTTTGCTACTACTCTTTCTGGGCCTTGTTTGATGTGGGCTTGTGGGCTAGTTGGGTGGTGGGTCACCACTTGGCTGATGAGTTAACTTTGAAGTTTCACCGACAATAAATCTAACTCTGTTGGAAAATTTCCTAATATAAAAGTGATCAGTTTGCTGGAAATTGTACAAACTTAGTTCCTTTCAATATGTAATCTCTACCATCTTCCCTCCCCCCCTATCAGTTTCAGTTTCTGTTCATCATTTGCTCCTCACAGAGCCAAACAGTCCCCTTTAGCAGCCCAACAGCTGTTTTTCACCCCAAATCTTGGGACACTTTGTCCCAAAATCCAAAGGAAATGCAACAGCCACCGGGGGGAAAATCAATGCTCTCACTCTCCTGCTGGTCCTGGGGAAATATTTGCGCATGTTACACGTAGAGGCCACACCCTTAACCATATCACACACAGCGGGCAGGGCGTGGCCTGTGCGCTATCAGCGAGTAGCCAACCACCAGTACCAATAGGAAGGGCGCAAATGACGAACCAGCGAGTGAGTGCAATACGGGAATGGTTGGAGATAAGCGGCGGGAAGTGGGCCAGAGTGCGTGAGATGATGATGATGTAGATGGGGTCCTGTTCCTCAGTTACCCACACACCACGTGCTGCGCATAAATCGGCCAACAATCGATGTAACTTTTGTCGAGAGCTGCGCTGGAGTAGGAAATGTCATCATATTTTTCCACGTTCGAAATTATGCAGCTCCTTGCTTCCATCGACGATGTGTGCCGCTTAATTTGTTTGGCCTGCCGTCAGGTCTGCGGCCAGCTCCTGCTCCTGTTTCCACTGTTTCTGGTTTTTTTTGGTGTCGCGTCCAGCATATGTATGTAAGCGACATCATGAGAGGACCACGCCGACACCGTTGGGGACTTTGTTACAAGTACTTTACGGTAATGGAGGATTTTCGCTTGAGCATCCTCTAACAAAAATTAATTTAAATCGATATGCTGCCGAGGACGTGGCTGTGGGTAGGACTTGATTGTGGGTGGAGTTGGATTCTCCATTAGCCAGGTCTATACTTTTTTTGGGCAGTCTGGCGTTTATTAATTACTTTTGTAATGTAAGAGGTATGATTGAATAGTAGGTGGGAAAAGGTCTATGGGAGTGATTCTCAGAGTCCAGAGATTGTAGCATTCTTATATTTATTGAAATTTATCAAGTTAAACTATTTAGCAGATTAATTTACTACTAGGTTGGCCCATTGTTCGAAAATCGACCATCTTACAAATTAACACTGAACGATGTGCACTTTTGATACTGAAATAATATGTCAAAAAAGTCTTAAATTTGTAAAGTTTTTGGTCCAAACATAATTGTATCTGGATCGGTTTGAAACCCTGGAAAATGTAAGATGTTTGACACGCCCCAAAAGCCCAAGCGAGCCTCTCCAAAGTTTTTCGAAAAATTTTATTAGTTCAGAGACGCGACTCTACGCGAAAATGGATAATTATGATATATTCCAATTTTGAACAGTCAGCCAACATTTGGTAAACTAACTTGGCATTGTTTGGTCTTTTTTATACTACCCAGAAAGCCATAATCAGCGTTTCTTTGTTTCCTTGGACTTTTTTTAAAGTTTTGGTAAGGTGTAAGTCTTAAAAAAGTTTTTAGTGCATTCCTTTATTTTTGAATCCGACAGCCTGGGAAATGTAGCTTGGGGATGACTCCGAAGAAAGTGTGAAGAGACAAAAGATATATATTTTCTTTTGCCAGCAACTCAATAACGTTATTTTGTAGCGTAGTGATAGTGTATTTCCACCTTGGAAGCCAGTTAATACGGAATCGACCTCAGGATCACAGCACAGTCTCCACTTGTGCACGGTGTATTCAAATTTGATTAATGAATTTGCCATCGAATTGTACGTTTCTCGAACAATATTGACTATTTTTAGCACTAATTTTTTAGTCAATGGAATTAAATGCCATCTGCATGTCACCGTATCTTTAATTCGCTATAAAACAATAAAATTGATGATAATAGGGCAGCGTTAGAAAACGCCCTCCTGGCTATGTCGCGATTATTTGGTTTTCCGCTGCCATTTAGTCGGTTTGTCCACATTGAGTCCCATTTCCTTTAAAATTGTCTGTTGTATTGTTTTCAGTGGCCGGGTGGCTCAGCGGCTAGTGTGCGCGACCGCTGTGCAAGAGGTCGTGGGTTCGATCCTGCCTCGGAACATCTAATGAATTCTTTGAATAAACTTTACACTCGGTCACCCCTCTCTGCTGTTGGCGCCAGCTTTGTAGTAATTAGCCATGGAAAGCTTCTCAAACTGCCGGTCGGATTCGGCGTTAAACTGTAGGTCCCTTTCTTTTGTGCGAAAATTCGAAGCGCACAAGCCAAGAGATTGAGAGAGGCTCGGCTTTGGCCCTTTGGGGCTGTGTCAAGCCATTTTACATTTTACATTGTTTTCACTTCATCAATTGAGGTTTGTCGCAGTCCTTAGTGTGCAACTTCTTTATTTCGACTCTAACTTTATGAAAGTTTTAGGACGAGCATGCTTGCAAAAAGCTGATTCCATATTGAAGAGCATGTATGTACCTTAGGCTTGAAAACATCCGACTTAATATCTTTAATATTAAGCAATTTCGTTGGTTTTGCTCCAAAAATAGGGCGACACTAACATAAGTTGCATCCTGACATGATGTTTAAGACTTTTTCATCATTTGTCCTAAATATTCAACAAATATTTGCTTAACATTTTATTCGAAGGTGTTTTCAGATTTCGAATCTCGATATCCAAGTTGTCTTTTGTCCGTTAGTCTGAGGGCACGACTTTCCTTTATGAATTCAATTTTCAAAGATCGACAAAGTTCAACAGAATGAGGCATTTTATTTATCCAAATAATTTGTTGCGCCTCGTTTATCAGTTTTTTGGGCGAACTTTCAGCTCTCTGCTTTTAGCTCAAAGCTCGTTTTCAAAACAACACATACTAAAATATGGAACACGTGACTTAATTTTTTGGACTTAAAATTTTGGAAAACTGCACGCAAAGTCGAGAAATGGGCGGAAAACAGTTCAATGAAACTTTTTTCGATTTTCATCTCATCAGGTTAAAACTCGTCTTCAAAGATCTATTTGAAAAGTCAACAATGACTGCATTCAGTTTCCCGGAAATGCACCCCCTGGTTGGAAAATGGGTGGTCAAAGATGTAAAGGGGAAAGTTTAGTTTTCAACAGAGCTCGTAAAAACACTCAACACTTTTAGCGTGTCAACAAAAAACAGTTAGGTTTCGGACACAACGAAATAAAGCAAGCGAAAGACAGTTTCAGTTCTGTTTTTGTTCATTTCTGTTGCTCTCAGAGCAAAGACACTTTTTTCGTTCCTGTTTCTCTCCTGTCTTTCACTGCCACATTTGCCGAGAGCAAACTTCCAAACTGTCTTTTGCGTATGTATATGTGGTTGTGTGTTGCGCTCGTGTGTGTCTTTGTATAACGAGCGTCACACATACAAACAGCCTACTAAACGCACAAAACAAAACAAAACAAAAAACACTTTTCGCTGTCACTTATTGTGTTCTGCTCATTTGAAGACAGTTGTTTAGTGAGCGCTTGCTCAAAACAGTTGCAGTCGGAGGTTGTCGGATGTCCGACTCGTTTGTTTTGCTCAACCGAACACACGTTATAGAAAACACATGACGTGCGAGAAAAAGTGTTCCGCTCAGTGAGAGACCGCTTGTGCTGCCTTTGTTTCTGTTTTTCACTGAGGCGGGTCGCATTGAAAAAATGATTAACAGCTATGGTTTTCAGCGATTAGCTCCTACTTAATTTTCAAAACTACACATAAATAAATACGTAATTTCGGGAAATCTAATCATAAAGTCGCAAAATGGGCGGAAAACTGCAGATTAAAACTTTGAAATATACTAAAAACTATTTTGTTTTTCATTTGATCGGACTCTAAGCTCTGTTTGGAAATTCCATAAAATAATGTTCTCTTTTTATACCCTTGCAGAGGGTATTATAAAATTGTCCGGTTTTTTGTAACGCATTGAAGAAAGCATCTCCGAGCACATAAAGTAAATATATTCTTGATCAGCATGACGAGCTGAGTTCAATTAGCCCTGTCCGTCTGTACGTCTGTTTCAATGCTATCTTCTCCGTCAGTTTTAAAGATTTCTTCACCAAGCATTGCTCGAAGTCTTTAAGTTCAAATACGCTGCACATTTGTCGGAACCGGCCGGATCGGTTGACTATAGCATATAGCTGTCATAGGAACGATCGGTCGGAAAACTCATTGGCATATATTTATTTTATATACCTTTACACAATTCTACAAAGTTTTGTCGAAATCAGATGACTATAGCATTTAGCTGCAGTACGAATGAATGGTCGAAAAAAAGTTCTAGTGAGAAAAACTTTTTTGTTTTAAATGGGATCGCCTCCAAATTTCGTAATTGTTAGTTAGTTATATTTTTCCAAGATTCCACAAAGTTTGGTCGAAATCTGACATCTATATAGTGTATCTCCCATAGAAAAGTAAGGTCCGAAAAGTAGTCTTAGTTAGAAAACTTATTTGTTTTCAATGGAGGCTGCAAGGATATACAAAACTTCGGCCGAGCCGAAGTTATATTCTTGATCAGCATCAACAGCCGAGTCGGTTAAACCATTTTCGTCCGTCTGTCGTCCGTCTGTCCGTCCGTCTGCCCGTCCGTCTGTCCGTATGAACAAACAGATCTCAGAGATGGAAAGAGATTGAGGTTTGACATGTATGAAACATATGCCTCTTATACTTGCAGGCAGATCAAGTTTATTTTCAATTTTTGCCACGCCTCCTCCCGCCCCCGCAAACCTCCACTGTTTTATAAATAGAAGGTTCGCTTTTTCTAGACATATTTAGTAATCAGGATTATTAATCGATCTGCCAAAGGAATGGTAAAGATCGGATGAGTCGAGTGTAATAAAATATTTTAGCCTGCGCGGTCACATTATATAGAACGGGAATACTTTACTTGCGGTTCTATTTGAATTGACTTTTATAATTTGAGTTTTTCCATATGTACAAAAAGCGTATAATTTACGGATTCTTTGGTAGTTAATTATGTAATATATTTTGGGACAGCTCAATGTGAGTCTTTTTCGTGGTTTTCTCAGAAGTCCATAGAGACTCAGTTTCGACCTGTAACACAGTCCATTGAGGCATATATGAAAAAACTTTTGAATCATAAACCAAATTTTGTTCGTATTTTGGCCTAGTTTACATTACTTTCATACCTTGGTGCATTCATCTCAAAGATAAATTATAATTAAACATTTGTTCGCTACACTGGTGGTAACTTCAATGGCAACTCTCGAATCTAATCTTAGTTTAGTTTTTCGATCAGTTTTTGATATCCCACCCTAAAATAACCCACTAGCGTTTCTCTCTTTTCCAATGATGTTTCAGTTGGCAATGTCAACAAGGACATGCCACGCAAACTAATACAAAAACCAACGCACTTACACACATACACACAGTCATACACACTAGCACACCCTCAAATACGGCCACGGAATCTCTTTCTCAGACTGTGTGTGCGTATAGTTTATTGACTTCCTTGCGGGAAGTGCTTTCCATAGAGATTTTTACTAAAGAATCTAAGGCCGCCAGCAAATCCTGAAAATTGACTTTGCCGGCAGGAAATCAATGCCGCCATTTTGTGAAAGAGTTGCCTGGCGAGGCTCCCTCTCCCTCTGCCTGGCCTCATAAGGCATACAAAATTAGTTCAGCGAAGAGGGGGAACGACATCTTTTGTTGTCGCGCAACTCCCTACGCACCATCGTATTTCATTTCGTCATGTTTCGGGATTAGGGGCGGATTAGTTTGGCGACTGAGGCAATGGCTCTGCTCTGAACTTTGCAACTGTGTGTGTGCCTGTGAACTTTTTTGGTAGTTGCTTAAAAAGGGAAATGGTGACAACAACAAGGGCGCGGACGTGGACGTGGACGCGGACTCGCACGCGAATGTGGATGTGGGCTGGGGATAGGAGGCACTTTTGCCGCCTTTTGCATATCAAATATTTTGTGGGTGCGTGCGACTTCATGAATGTATGGCATTAAGTTGTTGAGAGCATCAAAGGATGAGTTCCATACTTGACACGAAATAGACCGACACATTCAGTTGCCCCCCCATAGCTGACACACTTCAGGGCACGTTGTCGCCGTGGCTGGGGCGGACGCCATTTTGCTAGTCTAATTGCTAGATAAGAGAAGCACAATGGCAAAGCCTCTCCCCGCGATATCGAAAAGTCGAAAGTGTAATTTTGATTTTTTCCTATAATTGAAAAGTGCCCGGGGTAAGTCCCGCAGGCGTTGCCACAAATAGAATATCATGTCATCAATAGGAAAAGTGACTCTGCGTTGATTAAGGGATTTGGCCTGGGAGAGGAATGTAATTACATGACCCAAAGACCAAACAGTACACAGGGCATAATCATAAACACAAATTCCCATTAGGATAACCCTTTTTTTTCGTTTTGGGCCGCCC
The DNA here is from genome assembly GCA_018904265.1 of Lordiphosa collinella. NCBI lineage: Eukaryota > Metazoa > Arthropoda > Insecta > Diptera > Drosophilidae > Lordiphosa > Lordiphosa collinella. The sequence goes on along the minus strand of JAEIFV010001073.1, from coordinate 33,558 downwards.
CAAACAGGTGTTTGCAATTCGCTTGGGAATAGAGTAGAGGTTGCGTGGTTGTCTCGATATGTGGCAGGGTAAAAGGCTTTGATATGTTTGAAGTGTCGTCAATGAAACGTGTAGGCACTTAGCACTTGCTCTTCTAAGATAGTTAATCGAGTGAGTGTCGCGCTCAAGTGAAAAGTGGCAATCAATTGATTTATATCAAGGCTATGGAAACTTGAAAGTGAATTCACCGCTAAAATCCACTTTACAAAGTCTAGGAAATTAAGTGGAGGTTTTCCAAAATTCAATAGATGATTAAAAATGCAAGATCTATGGCCAACTTCTATCTATCCCGACAACTGTTTAGATAGGACAGAGGATATCTTGAAAAATAATCTAAACTATTTTTCAATCAATTAAGGTTTTTAAGCTTATTCTCACTTGTTTGATATCTCATACACTGAGTAAAAAGTAGGACGAATATTTAAGAAAGATCGCTCTGATCTATTCGTTTTTGAATTTTCAAGAATTTTGTTCTTAAAATCGAGCCAAATTCGTTCTCTACTTGGTTTATAACTGAGCGGAAAAAACAAGAACAAGAATACTTTAATAGAATAGCGTTGAACTTGCTCTCACAGTTTCGTTTTTAGAGAGAGACGGGTGTGTTGGAAATCTACTGAGAGGAGAGAGCAAATAGTGCACAGCGGGACAAAAACTGTTCAAAAAATAAGTTGCTCTCAACTCAAAATAAGAACAAAACTTTTCAAAAATATTTGGAGCAAATGTTCTAAAAGTGCTTGAAGTATGAACAATTTAATTCAACTCAACCACCGCACAGAACAGTATGAGTTTCCATTTGGACGTGCGGCTACAAAAGTGTGCGATAGTGCAATGAGCTAACACGCCATCAATGCAGTGAACTTTGTGCTCTTCAGGACAAGCCAAATCTGCGAAACCGCTTTTCAACCTGTTCACCGAGGCTTTAGAACAGACATGCCCAAAAGTAGCATAGGGCAGAGCACTCGCAAATACTCACAAAGAAAGCACCAATTCATCGTTGTTGGTCAGTTTGATTGCACGCGCAAACGCCAATCAAATAAGAGAAAAAACCCGGTTTTGGTTCTACGCGACGCACACACACGAAATCGTTTTCATGTGTGCCGTTTTGTGTGCCTCGCGCCCAGCATGTATATGACCATTGACTTTCTATCTTCGGTGAAATTACAAAAACAAAACGTAGTCAAAGAGCATAAGGCTGGGCATCGCTGCTTTAGTAACTCGTATCACGTGAAGATTATTTCAGCCAGCCAAAAAAACCAAAACACCTGAATAAAATTAGCTCAAAGATTTTGCAATTTGCATTTCTTGGTCTAAATGTAATTTCTATTTGTTGTGAAATAAAATAGTTTAATTATCTATGAATGTTAATCTATCGAGGTTTTTATTCACGAATAAATTTAAATAGCTCTTGGTTTTAGAATGAGCAATCTTAGTGTTTATTTTGCTCTTGATTCAAGAATTGTTCTTCTTGATTTGAGAATTTTTCGTACTTAGTTATGAAAATGTCAAGTCAGGAAACTCGTGATCAAGAAATTCGTTCTTGCTTGAAGAACTTTTATACTTACCGTACTTTTGACAACGAACATTCATTGAACCCAGAGAATTATAAATCAGTCTTTTTTTTCTTAGTGTATTTGTCAATCATGCAAGACGAATGAGAATTTTCAATAATTTTCTTATTAATAAAACAAGTTCCTATGTAATCAAAAATTAGAGAAGTTATACATATTTTTGTGGTGATGATAACCTAGCGATGTCTACTATAAGTTCGAAATCTAGTTGAGTAAAGTAAAAAATAAAACGTTGTCAAATGACAACACCGATAATTAGCGCAAGAAAAGGGACAAAAGTTTTAAACGGAAGTTTTGAAAAAGTTTCTGGCTCAATTACTAAATGGTGGGGCCATACAGCAAGAAGTGGGAGTTTATTTAGAAAAAAAACTTTCATAGAATTCCTTTAGTTTGTTTGTCAATCAGCGAAGGAATGAGAATTTCATAATTTCAGAACAAGTATGACTTATTTTGGACCATTTATTAAAAGTAGATCACCTTAAATCCGATGTCCACTTATAATGTTCTGAAATCTAGTTGAGTTGATATATCATAGTCCGAGCTTATCTTAAGTATAATATTCAAAGAGCACTACTGCATTTTCTAAAAGATGCATCAGCTATATTTGTGTTGGGGTGGATTCGGCATACACAGTGCATCATGTTGTGAGTAGAGAGCAGTTTATTAATTAATATTATTGAATTGGAATGTGTAGTTAGCTCTAGTACTTGACCAGTGAGCAAACCCGGATACATACAACTGCTGCATAAACCAGAACCTAAAAATCAACTTTGATTAGTTAAAAGTACTTATAGTACCTACAATATAACAAGGGAAGATAGAAGCGCAATGAAACGTGAAAACTCGATGGCGTAGACCTCAAGTGGTTTAAGCTTTTAAGTAAATGGGAGTCACCCTAACTGTAAAAATGAGATTAAGGAAGCACTCTGCTCTAATATTAAAAGACAACCTCATAGCTATAGGGACGTGTGCTCCATGGAGCACACTTTTAAAACGAGAAGTGTAAACAACGGCTTAAATACTGTAAATAACACTAGTTAACAAATTAATAAACATTTTGCGATCCCGGACATTTGGCAGTCAAATCATATGTAGAGCCTCCCGCTGATTCCAAAAATCAAGACCAACGACTTTTCAAGCTCTTCTTTTCTATGACAGCTATACTATATAGATTTCCGATTTCGACCAAACTTAGTGAAATCATGGAAAAGCATAGCAAACTAAGAAATGTGAAGTTTGGTGGCGTTTCCATTGAAAACAAAAAAGTTTTTCCTACTAAAAACAGTTTTTCGACCGATCGTTCCTATTACCGCTATATGCTACAATCATCCCATCCGGCAGGTTCCGACAAATGTGCAGCTTATAAGTACTAAAAGACTAAGATTGGTGAAGATATCTTGCAAGGGTATAAAAATTTATATGTTAACAATGCCTCCTATGATGAACAAAAAATGATTGAAACTAAGTTTGTATGAACTTCAAACCTTTAAGTGCCAATAACTTCTTTATTCATCAACGGATTTAAATGAAATACATTGCATTAGAATTGTAATGGATGTTCCTATGACGATCAGCAAAAAAATTAATTTTGGAGAATTTTATTCATGGAAGAGGCTATGTATAAATTTGACTGGTTCAAGACGCGTTTCAAACCGGTTCAAAATTGGTTCTGAACCATATCTCTAAAGAAATTTAAGCTATGTCCTCGAAATTTGGTTTTCGAGCTGGATCAAAAGTGGAACCGGATCGAAAGTGCTTCAGAGTCATATCTCAAAAGTTATTGCAGCTATAAAACTAAAATTTGGTGAGTGGGTTGCAAATATGTAGATCCTTTCCCAATTTAAAGTCTGGTTTCCAACAAGTTTGGACAAGTTCTAATGTTAATATCGATTTGCAGCCAGCTTAAACTTGAACATGAATATGAGACCGGGTGTGGTAAAGCGGGTAGTGTGTGAAACTACTGTGCTGAAAATCTTAAAAAGTTTTCTCTTTTAAAAACTTTCACACCCGGTCACCTTCACTTGCTATTGGTGCCAGCGTTAAAGAAGCTGTAGGTCCCTTTCTCTTGAGCGAAAACTAAAAGCACACAAGTCAAGAGATTGAGAAGAGCACGGCTTTTGCCCTTAGTACTGCTGCTTAAGGACAAATATCTATTTATACCCGTTACTCGTAGAGTAAAAAAGGTATTCTAAAATCGTGCAAATGTGTTTTTGTTTATTTTGCTTGTTTGTTTTGATTATTTGTTTGTTTTATTCTCTCTACATCCTATCGCTACAAGTACGGTTTACTTATAAATTATTGTGCTAGTCACATGTATGTAACAGACAGAAGGAAGCAACTCCGATATATATATATATATTCTTGATCAGCATCAGCAGCCGAGTCGATATAGCCATGTCCGTCTGTCTGAATGAACACTTAGATCTCGGAGACTCGAAGAGCTAGAGCGACCAAATTTTTTATGTAGAGTCCAATTGTCAGTACTCAGATCAGGATTATTTCAAATTTTTGCCACCCCTGAGTAACGGGTATATCGAAGTCGGGTTTCCAATACAAGATCCAGAAATTTTCAACATACGTGGCTTTTCGTTGCATTCTTTTTAATACATTTTTAAACTTGAATATAAAGCTCTCGCATAAATTATGAGTCATATCGAATCGAATGCACATTAAAACATGGATACTGACGCCGCAGCGCTCTGGGAATTCAGCTACAAATACTTATAACATTAATTTGTATATATTTACATTCTTTTAATTCTAAAGAATATTTAATTTTTCTTATTGGTAAGCATAAGTGTAGGAATATGAAAAGTAGGATATTAGAGGTCTCTGATTTATAAAAAGATTTCGGTTGACGAAAGAAACTGTCAAATTTTAGAACGACCTGAAGGTATAAGAAAGTTTAGAATTAAAGTAGTGAATCTAATTCAGATTCAAATGCGAGATTTCGCTTAATACAATATTGCCTTATTCTACTAATTTAGATAAATGTGAAGATAAGATGAAGCGTAAGCTTAACTACAAATGATAGAATGAACTACTAATTTAGTTTCTACAGCTATCTGCAATATAAAATAGTTTAATTACTTAATCAAACTCATTGAGCTATTGTGTTCTTACATTTCAAATCCAGTTTTGTCTTTTTCTTCTCTTGCACCTCCAACTCTAACAACTCTAGGCGTAGTTTTCGCTCTCGAGTCTCATCCTCATGCTTTTCCTGCGCCCGCTGATTTTCAGATTTGTAAAAATCTTGCTGAATCTGGATTAGCTTTATCTTTTCTTCCTCCAGCGTACGCTTGCGCGCGGGACCAGACTCTGGCACCAGATTTTTTGATTCAGGCTGGGGCAAAGTGGCGCATTTGGAATATGAGCAGGGCACCTCGTCCTCCAAAAGAATAATGGCAGCCTGAAAATCAATAAAAATTAAATAATCAAATTTAACTTTAGATTTCGTTGTCATTTTACAAGCTGCATTCACCTGGGTATCGGTTGTGGTTGCTGGATAAACTTTTTCTCGCCCACAAAGCTAAGATCGGATTTAATGGTGCCTGTTGAATGAATATTGAAATGTTTTAGCTAATAATCAAAGGACAAAAAACATTAAATGCTTACAGGCATCACTATCAATATCATTAGTTAGACCATCTGCTGAATCAGCCATCAAAGCAACCAGCCTCTCGGACAGGGAAGATACCTTTTCACTTGCAGGTGGTCGGTATGGGTGAGCTCTCTTTTCTTTTGCCAGCTCCGACTTGGACTTGCGTTTCATTGAAAAAAACTTGTCACGGAGCTGCTTCCAATCGCGCCAAGTACCTGTCTTTCCGCTAAATTGTTCGGCCAATGTGATCCAGGTCTCTTGTTTCTGTTTCCAGGTCAAGGCGTCCGACATCTTGTTCTCCAGAACATTCTTGTGTTCTTTAACTAGATCCACAAGAATAACCTCCTCCTGCTCCGTGAAATGCTTGTTTCTTTTTGTATAGGCTTCGCTTGACATTTTCGATTTCAGTTAGCGCATTGACGGTGCCACAATTGCACAAAATTTATCAATCTATACACTGAAAAAAAAAATGGAGAGATAAAATCAAACTCAAAAAGATTGATTTGATCTCGACCATCGGATTAAAATTTCAAGCTCGAGTCGTACTGGATCGAGCTTGATACAAGTTCGAAAGGCTTGAAACAATCATGAAAAGTGTGTATCAATCCGAAAAGGCTAATGTCCATCTCGAATCCTTACTTAAAAGTCAAATTAAAAAAATCCTGAATCAAGATTGAATTGAGTACGGTGGTTTTATGTCAATCTCAAATAGTCCTAACTTGAGATTAAAGTAGTACGGCTGTTCCATGTCAAAGCGAAAGAGCGAAAAAAACAGAGCAAGAAAATCTCTCTCACCAGTACAATGAGGCTAAACGGGTACACACACATACGTAAAGTCTTCTAATAATTTAGAATTTCATTCTATGTGTAGATTTTTCTACCAAGATGCCTTGCAATTCCCAAACAGTCAAAACAATCCTGGCATGATGAGAAAGCTAAAGTCTATTAAAGATAGAACTGGGGGTATGCAAACAACTAATGACCTCGAGCCGGCAAGAATTGCTGGTTTGTAAGTCAAAAAGGTCGTTTCATTAGGGGCTCTTGTGAGAAACTTAGTTTGGGGTAACATAAAGTTTCAACAAAAAAGGGCACTGTAGTCGAGTGCCCCGACTCCAAAATACCCTGTACCCTTTAATTCGTATGTTTTCATTCATTTTCTAGCCAAATTAATACATACACACACACACTAACACACGACTACCCAGTCGGACTTGACTGCATGCCAGAAGCACATCCCGTATACAACTTTTGTCACTAAACGTAGTTGTAATAAATTTTTCGCGTTTTGGCATGAACGCTTGTTCTATTGAAGGAGTTTGTTGTTTAAAATCGGTAAAAATCTCGGCTCTCTCTGCTCCATGCTGCATGCGTGCCATTAGAAGGGACGTTTGCATGTTGTGCAGACTTCTTCGCTTCTAACCTACTGCCAAAAGGAACATGCATCAGTTTTCATACAGATTATATGATACTGCAAAAGTTGGTAATGCATTCTTCCTAGTAAAAGGAAGTGTGCTAGAAGGCATTCTCTTGGGAACCACGCTACGACAAATCCGACTGGGAAGCTCTGCCCCAGGGGGTCCTGGTGGTAGGATTTGTAAATGACGTGGCCGTGGTGGTTGTTGCAAAGGAGCTATATCAGGCAGAGTCGCTATGTAACCATTCAATAAGGCAGATAGAAGAATGGCTCTTATCGATGGGCTTAGATCTGGCGCCTTATAAGGCTGAAGCGGTGTTGATTAGCAGCAGAAAGAAGGTGGAGACAGCCCACATTACGGTCGGCAATACTACTGTGGCCTCTAAGAGGGCACTTAAGGACTTGGGTGTGATGCTAAACACGAGATTGAGCTTTCGCGAGCACTTGGACTATGCTAATACAAGGGCAGCTACGACAAATAGAAAATTATCCAGGCTAATGCTGAACACTTTCGTTCGTATTTGCCTCCGAACGCACGAAATGTAAATCTGTTTGTCTTGACAGCATGAAATCTGTAAACATAATTCAAAGTTTCGCTCTCCTTTCACACTCTATGCGCTCTCGCTACACCTCAGCAGCAAGATGCTGCAGCGGAGAAAGTCAAGCTTCTCTTGCATTTGGAACAGGGACAGGCATATTCCTATTTCGTGTGCATACGAAAAATCTGAAAGCAGCCACACACACAATTAGCTGTACAAGCGCAGCTCCGTGACGCAGTCGTTGCTACTGAAATTCACCAATGCAAAAATGTGAATGTATTGTTTGCCTGCTCTGATTTGGAACCACAATAACTGTTGTGCTCTCTCAGATCGCTCGTGCTTTTTCATAATTCTTACATTTTTTAAACCAAAGCAAATTCAGTAAATTCAAAAGCAGGATCCATCTTCAAGCTAATGTTCTAAGCCATTACTTAAAACTTGCAGGTAAAGTGGGAACACAAGTAACACAGATTTGCCTAATTTTAATATTAATTTAAAGAACAAATTGTGGAAATAAGTCAATCAGTGCTCTGATTATTCCCAATGGATTTCTTGTCTAGACTCGAGAAATCCCCACACTCAAGATATTTATTTTAGTGCAAAGTTCTTAGGCAAACATCATTTCTAAGTATATCAATTGGTTGGATAGAAAGGTAGGTGCATGCGGCTATTTTTATTCCCACCTTCCAACTTCTCACCCACATCCGGGGCCTCTTCAGTCACGCACAGGAAGCAACAACAACAAGCAGGCAGGCAAATGCGAAATAAAAACGAAAATTATGAACTGCACAAAAGCTGTTGTGAATTTTAATAAATTTTGTTGTTGCTTTTCCCGCAGTCGAAGAACGAAAAAGTATCTGCCAACTGCGGCAGAGTGAACAAATCAAACGGGGGAGGGCGACGGAAGTCACAGAAGGAGGAAAAGCCGAGGCACTGGCGCACACACACAGACACAGAGACAATGAGAATACGTCAAAAGGAACAGTTATTTATTTATTTGTGCGCAATCGAGGGGACGCACCCTGTAACGCCTCAAGGCACGGGACGAGGCGGACGCACAACAATGGCGGGCTAACGCAGAATAATGGGATAACAAAACGCCCTTGACACCCAGTAAAAAGACAGCCAGCCCTCAAAAAACAGTGTGCGACAGAAGTAGCCTTATTATTATGAACATTGCGGGCTCGGGGCACGTAGCAATAGCAATCGTAGGACCAGCACCAGCACCAGGAGCAGGGGGTAGTAGCGCACACACAAAGGACCCACAAAGTACAAATCAAACCCTCGAGAGCGCAGCGCCTAATAATAAACAGGCCAAGAGTGCGATGTGAGGAGAGGAGAGAGGAGCGCGTATGAGAAGTGCGCGCGCAGGGAGGGCCGAGCCGCAGTCAGTGTGTGTGCCCCAGCAATGGCGCAGTGTAAACACCGGGGTGTGAGAGCGAGAGAGCGACACACCAGCATTCGGGGTGTGTCTTTGCCATGCCAAATGGGCCTTCCCTCTCGCTCTGTCTCCAGCGCTTGAATGGTACTCGCTACTCGCCGCCTCGTGCCTGCTTGCTCACACCCCGCGAAGACAGATAAGATAGCGCCGGATAGCGTCGCGGACCGTGTTCGCGGTGCGTATGCCTTTCAGTTGGAAAACTCAAATTCCGCTATTCAGTTCTGTCCAGGTCGCAGTTACCGTACGTTCGCTGGCTGCCGTACGAGATCTACTCGTCGCTCGTTCGCTCGCGTGTGTGTGTGTGTGTGTGTAAGTTGGTGCTGCACCGTTACTCACCCCAGCCCCAACCCCGCAGGTTGCCGCAACGCACTGCCACTCGCTGCTGCCGTCGCCGTCGCTATCCAACAGATACTTTTGCGTTTGCCTTTGAATTCGTTTTCAATTCAGATACGTCCTGTTACGGGTGCAGACGCGTTGTGTTTCCGTTTTGTGTGTGCTTCCGTCAAAACAGCAGACAGAGCTTCCTTCCATATACTTACCCTAATTACGCGCTGGATTAAATTATTAAAACACTAAAGCCCAGCGCGGATTTAGAATCAACAGCCGGCCGACCACCACCGGGTGCTGGTGCGACAAGAGCAAAAGGAAAATCATGTGTGTGTGCGCGCAATAACAACAGCAACAACAACAACAAAAACAACGGCCACATCAGCGAGAGCTGGGCATCAAAGTCACATTAAAAACATATCCACGAGTTACTTAAAATTAATCACTAACATAATCACTGTGATTTTTATTTGAGCTGCTGCCTCGCGTGTGTATAAAACTATGAAAAAACCCTCGAATGTGTTGTTTAGCATTTTGATTACCCATCAAGCGCCATAGAATCTGCTCCAAGCAGTTGGGGACAAATTAGCAATCAATTTCCAGCATTTTGATTTATGGTCCCGTGCTTGACATTTGGCATAGATCTCGACCTGAGAGTGCGCCATCCCACGGTAAAAGCTAAATTTAACCAAATATCGAGACCAACCGACGGAGAGAAGTGTGTTCCTGTTGGCCGATTGAACGGCGCCTAAGTGGATTAATTTGAATTTCTTTCCATAAATTAGAGGTGAGAACATAAAAATAATATTTGGATTAACAAATTTTGATGTGTGCTGACTTGGAATGTGTGGCGATTTAGTATTCGGAATGGGGTTAGTGTCCAACTATAGAAATATACTTTAGAAAGTGATGGATATAATCCTTTGCATCAATGAACAAGCCGAAATGTTCCCAGGCACTTACAGAAACAAGTTGGATTTGAAATTAGTCTGGGCTTTTTAACAATATTTCTCTCTAAGTAATGGATGACCGCGTCAGTTAGGTCTCAGTCCTCATATTCGCTTGATTTGGCATAATTGACTATAATGATTTCGGAAAACTGCATTTGCCTTTTTAAAGGACAGCGCTTGTACCACCATGCCGGCCGACGGTCTAAACATCGCAAATTGACTTGAAGATATGACAAAAAGACATACAAGATATGGCTGCAAAATGTTGGAAAGAAGTAGCTGAAAGTAGCCATAAGTTTCAAAGCTAAGTTGTTTTTCTTATCTCCTTACGAATTTGAAACAAATCAGAAATATACTTTATGAAAATAAAGATTTTCAGAAAAGGTTGAACTCAAAGTGACTTTTAAAGTTTTAACTTTTGGCAAATCAGCATGACAATTTGTTAACTGACTTTCACTCATATCGAGTACTATTTCGAAAGTACTTGCTACTTAACAAGTGTCTCAAAATAAATCACTGTCGAGTTGTACATACTTTCAAGATTGTGTTATTTATGAAAGCATTCAACTTTGACAACTTTGAGTATTTCATTGTTCCACAATTTTGAAACACAAGTTTGATCTTCTTTATGTAGCCGGTTGTGGAAAGAGAGGCCGTGTGTTTGATCCCCTCTTGGAAGGAACGAAGAATAAAAGTCTTTATTCCCTTGAAGAGGGTATCTAAAATTGTTCGGATGTTTGTAACGTATAGAAGGAAGCATTTCCGAAGCTGGGTTGATTTAGCCCTGTCCGTCTGTTTCTATGCGATTTCCTTCGTCAGTTTGAAAGCTATTTCACGAAACTTTCCCCGAAGTCTTGTAGTACAAACACGCACATTTATTGGAACCAGCCGGATCGGACGGCTATAGCATATACATAGGTGCCATAGAAACGATCGGTAGAAAAACTAGTTTTAGTGAGAAAAACTTTAATGTTTTAAATGGAATTGGCATTAGACTTCGTATTTATAAGTTTTCTAAGCTTTTTCATGATTTCACTAAGTTTGGTCGAAACCGGAAGATTGTATAGTAGAACGGCCTTAGAAAAGTGACGCTTAAAAAAAAGTCTAAGTAGGCGTCCTAAAACTGTATACGAGCATCAAAGGTGCCTCCATTTTTTGTTTAACAATCTTGTACACAACTGTTCGCCTTCACCAGCTATTGGCGTCAGCTGTGAAGTAACTAGCCATAAAAATTCTTTACTCATTTCTAAGCTGGCGCCAATAGCTGCTGAGACTAGTCGGTTGTTTAATATACCCGTTACTCGTACACTCAGAAAAAAATGACTGGCAGAGTTCTACATAGATCGGGATGGAGTTTATACCGTCTTGTTCTGAAAATTTGAAGTATGGTTTGTACTTGGAGGTACTTAAATTGCGTACGAAACATTCTTAAATCGAAAAACAACAGCTAGAATTATTGAAATGAGAACGAACGTTCTTAAACCAACATTTTGTTCGTACCTACAGTAAGCCGAAAATATTAAGAAAAGTCCGTTCTTAATTCAAGTACAAATGATCTTGGATTGAGTACAAAATAGACCCACAATGGCTTTTCCAAATATGCAAATTTTTAGGCGAATCTGTTCTTAGAATTCCCAATTGATTCTAACACTGTTCGTATGGAGTGATGGTCAATTTCTGACCTAGTAATAACATCTTGAACTTTGGTTTATTCAAGGCCCTTAGATCTTTCCAGACTTCTTTGTATCTATTCTGTACCATTCCAAATAATCTCCTCGGTTATATAAGACTTATGCCAACGTTTCCCACCAGACAATCGAACTCGAGAATGGATCCGTTTTCGACATTTTCTAGAAATTTTCTCTTACTAAACTAACGAGAACGTGTTCCGTTTTCGGTCCGAAAAAGTATTACCTGTCGCTCAGTTTCTGGCAGCAAAACGTAAGTTCTCGATACACTTTTTCGGATTTGCTCTCGACACTTTCTCGATAGCTAAAACGGGTCAAAAACGGATCGAAAACTGAATCTTTTCCGTTTGAAATCCGCATCTCTAAGGAAAAACAGATTTCGAATTTAAGAGAAACTATCGATTATTATTTTTTTGAAAAAATTGATACACAATTACAAATTGTATCCAATTGGAAAGCCATAGCAACGTGGGCCTTAGGCTAGAAACTATCGTAATAACTGATGTCCGCTTGAAACCCGCATCTCTAACAAAAAGCGGACTTCGATTCTTAGAGAAACTTACGTAATTCTCGTAGGTCCGAAACCTTAACTCGAAGCATTAAAAATAAATTATTTTTGGTTATGGGAACAGAAAAAAGTCACAGCGGACAATGTCGGGGGAATAATGTGGCTGCAGCATTATAAGAGTGTCTGACGGATAACTTCAACTAAATAGTGTAACTTTCAGGTAATATTCCTTATTAACTCTTTTTGCCTTCAGCAAGAACCTTGCTATCAAAGAAAACTGTGTTCGCGAAATTTTGATTATTTTGAACTTGTTTTGAGAGCTAGGGCCGATCTAATATTTTCTACATATCTCTATCTGTCATATAATCTAGCATGTAACAGAGCTAGGGTCGGTTTTTCATCTTCTAAATAGCTGCAATGTATTAGATATGCTTCGATTTTGATCAGTTATTTGTTTCGCTTATGTGGCAGATAGAGCTATGTAGGAGATGTGAAATACCAGTTTTTTGGAAAATGGGAAATCGGCTCTTTATTATTACAACCTTAAAGCTTAGTACTCAGACAAACCAAATCTAAGAAGACAACTTTTACGCTGGGGCTCAGCAAAGGGTACAGTGGGACTGATGAACAGCATAATACCACCAAAAGTCAATCGGACACACTGCGTTGCGTTTGTTTACATTTAAATTATTAAATAAAAGTGTAAATGCAAGAGTATTTGGATGATTTTTAGAGAGCGGAAGTCATGGGCATGGGCCTTAGTTGATTTTTATTGTGTTTTTGCTGCAGGCTGTAGCCATTGTTGAATCCACTTAGCCGTGGATAGGTTGCTAAAAAAATGCAATCTATTTTTTTTTGGCTTCTACTCAGTTAAACTCAATCAGCTGTTTACCCAGTCAAGTTTGCGGCGCCACGAGTTTGGGTATGAGCGCAAGCATTAAGTTTATATGAGAACTGGCCCAGGTAAGAGACCAGTCGGCAGTCTTATGTGCTTTCCTTACTGAAGCACATTTTTGAAAAAGTTATCGTCACCACTCAAAATGCAGATTGCTATCCTCATTGTGTTGCTTCTGCATTTGCATTTTGAGAACATATGTTCTTTGTTTACAATTAACCAAGCCTTTTCAGACCAATTGCAATTACATTGGGAGTCTTAACTTTCTGCAATTCGGGCGCCCTGGTGTAGTGTTGGAAAATTCGTCAATTGGCAAAAATGTACATTTTGCCAAAATGCGAAAATGGAAAATGCAGTTGTAGTGAGGACAGGGCATTAGCAACTTTCACTTAAAACAAATTAAATTTGATTACAATACTTTGTATAATTTGTAACACTTTCGAACCGCTCTTAAGCACCAGAGCAAAGCCAAAGTGTTTCTATTTATATGAAGTATTGTAACAAAGACCCTTGCATTGGCAACACTCTCACGCGGAAATCATCAGGAAACCTTGCAAAGGGAAATGGGAAAGGTTTGTAGACCAGGCCAACACAATTACTTCAATGATGATTTGGGCATTTCCAGAATAAGTACAATTTGAAGAACCAATTTGTGCGATATGATTATCCTAAATGCAACGCCACACTTGCAAGATTATCGTATGTTATCTGAGAGTACGATAGAACATGCAACACTTTTTGACAATTTGTCGACTGACCCAAAAATGGCATCTAGTGCTTCAAAACTTGAAAAATATGGGAAAAATGGCTATTTTTTCGGGTTTTTTTTTTTGGGAAAAGAAACGGCTAAAATACTGATAATTTGGCAAATCTTTCTTGGGCTAAATTATCCCAAACAACGATATAAATAACTCTCTAATACATGCCAGCTTCATACGATCTCCCCTTCAAACCATTTCGGTACTCTGAAAGTGAAATTGTATAATCAGCCACAAGGTAGTCCATTTCGCATTGTGTTAGCGTTCGTTTTTATCGGTAAAAGCAGTGTTGGCTGTCCATGTGGACATATAATCTGAAGTCGGAGGCTAGGTCGTTTCGGCACTATCAGGCCTTGAAACTGGATGTATGCCAGTATAAGCTGCCACATATTTTGTTCATTTCAACGGCCACAGATACCCCGGCCTTGGCCAGACTGAGCTATACCTCAGCCTTAGACACTACCTTACAGATGGCGCCCGAGCAGGGACTTCATAAAACTCAATTTCCTGCCTAGTCGATGATACTAATCCAAAAAGTTGCCGTAACGATTGCCGAATACTGTATTTGGCGTATAATCTTCACCGCTTGGACCAACTTCATCGGAAAACCGTGTATAAGCAAGCTTCAAAAAAATTTTAATTTTTTCTATATTTTTCGAGTTTTGAAGCACTAGAAGCCAGAGATATAAAAACCAAATTCCAAGCGGTTAATGATATGTGGACTTCTTAAAAAGTATTTTTTTTCAAAATTTCAGGTTGGGGTTAAACAATTGAGGGTATGAAAAAAGTACCTTTACGATGTGATGGGGCCAAGTCCTTTGGGGATTTTTTTAGTTTCGGTATATACTTTAAGAATATCGGGGTCCAAAGGCGTAACCAATTTATGAGTTGCACTGTTTTACTTAATTCGCTTCACTTGAACAGACGGTTTGTCAGTGCTCAAATCAGTGTTACCTTATCATTTTCGTTGAACTTTTTGAGGTATCCTGGTTACTTTATTTCGTGAAGAATTCACAATCAGAACTCATTCCTGATTTGTACCAAAGGTACACAGAGTATATTTAGTTTGTGCAAATATATGTAAGAGCGAGAAAGAAGCATCTCCGAACCTATAAAGTAAATATATTTTCTTGATCAGCATCAATAGCCGAGCCGAAATTTGAAACATAATAAAAGGTGCAGATTCTCAATATCGTGGCATCCCTTTCTTGACAAAATGCATACTCAATCAGAATGCAGCGTAAAGGATACCTCAATCCCATCAATAAAACCCTTGTTGGGCCACGACTTTATTTTGCTTGCCCACTTTTGTGGCGCTCTCACGCCTAGCATAAATCATCCAAAACTAAGTCCACAACTGCCATTATAAACTCTCGCACGTTTACATTCGCATTTCGTAAGGGGGCCTCCCAAAATAATAGCGCCCCATTGACGTCACTTAAACAATTAGATGCTGGCAAACAAGGCGGCAGAAATATGGAAAAAAACCTAAGCACACAACTGCAAATTGCCCTAAGCAGAGCGAAAGCGGTTAAACTTTAATTTAGGCAAAGTAATAAAATTAAATAGAAATGAAAACATGTTGAAAGTCTTGGCAAAACATAAGCAGAAATCTTGGCACCTTCGCTATTTGCCTAAGCAGCCGCCTCTTGGCCGCTGCCGAGCCGAAAAAACGACACGGCGGAACGGAAAACAAAATACGGGCTGGGGCCATAAAGTGGCCAAATAATTTCGGGCATTCTTTGTCTTAGAAAATCATTATGTAAATAAATTCTCGCTTTTGAAACGGAATGACGAGGCTGAAAAAGATATGTCAAAACCCACAATTATTTATTGGCACTGCAGCAAATCATTTGCCTAGAACAGAATCACAACGAATATGCAACAACAGGCGGCCACAAGTCACGTCATAAATAAATCAACTTGAAGTAAAATTATGTTTATTGTTGTTATTAAAAACCACCGCAAAGCGATTTAATATTACAGCCGCACTAATCCACCGGGGATCAAGTGGAGATCAAGCGGCATTATCGGGCGTACATTTTCAATTGGTCGTTTTGAGAAGTGAAATTGAAATGGAAAGTGACAAGTGCAGAATCGAATTAAATTTAATAATTTTTAAATATTTCCCTTCGACGCGCGCTCTTTTGGAATATTTATGAACTTTTTTTACAACAATTTACTTCGCCTTTGAATGCCTTTTATTTTGTTATGATTGAGATTAGATAAGAATTTATTGCAACGTTCCGTTTGAGTTTGCTTTGATAGCGCTCCTGGAGCGGGGGTCTGAGAGAGTTCCCCGGCGGAGTAACCTCTTTTGCACTGCAGACAGTCGAGCGTTGGCCAACTGGCTAATTGATTTACGGTCGTTTATGGCTATTTTTGGTGCTACTGTCAATAGAGTTTTGTTATTTTTAAAGAATTTATTAGATGCCCTGACACAGTTGTGCGGCGGTGTTCCCGAATTTGCAGTCGGTTGGGGCCCCAGCCGAGTGTGGCCATAAAAAAATTCACAGAAATGTAAATATTTTTACATTGATAAGAGTTATCGCTCTCGCTCTCTCTGTCGCTCACTCCATAGCGCGCTCTCTTTTGCTGATAACGGTGCGTGTTGTAGGTGGTTCGATGGGCCTTAAGTCGTTAGCGCTTCTCGCCCGATACGAAGACCCCGCGAACCACATCCCCAGCATCCACAGCGTCAGGGCCCTTCTGTGGTATTAACCCCTTGACGTTTTTGGTGTTAAGTTGCCGTTCCTCTGGTGTTTGGGTTAAGCTCAATGTTTGCCTTGAGACAATAAAAGTGCCGGCGTTGACTTTACCAGGTAGTCGTAGATAGGGAAGTACTACGACAGTGATGGGCACCCCCTTTGTTAGTGACAAATGAGCGGGTAATTATGAGAGGAATTGTTCCGTTACTTTGCACAAGGGTAAGCGAAATATGCTCAGTGATTCACACAGCTGTAACTCCGGCTCGCGTCTGTGTAAAAAGCACGAGTGACTTCGGCTAAAGGAGAGAGCACTTTTCGAACTTGGAAAAGTTTATGGCAGGGTTCCTCCATGGTGGAACTAACAAGGTGAAGCCGTGCGCGACAGCGCTCTCTGTGTTTTTAGGGGCCAAAGGGCCAGTGCGTTGTGAATGCTAGAAGCGATACACAATACAAAAGCAGAGGCAAACACATGTTCTGCTGTCTCTTTCTATCATACAGGCATAATGATAGACTGGATCCACCGTGTTAATTCCACCATGGGTTCCCCCAAAAGAGAGGCTCTCTGACTCTCTCCAACACTGACTGATGCATTACTTCGGCAAGCATTCGGTGTGAATAGCAGAGTGTGTTCGGCCCCCCGGAGCATAGCTGGGGAACACTGGTTTATGGCAGTCCTTTCTAGCCCATGGCACCTGGGATCCGATTTCGCTAGTGTTTTTCACACAGACGCTAGCCCAACTTGCGACTATTTGAGAGAAGCAACTGCTGTCATTAGTGCTCACCAACACAAGCAAGATATACTTAACAAGGTAGGCGCATTCGCTCTCTCGTTCTCTTTGCTTGCATCTTAAATTTCAGTCAGTGAACAACAGTTGTGAGTGAAGCATCTCCGCGGACGAATTGTTTGTGTTCAGCCTCTTAATCAGCCCTGGCCAAATAGAGAGGACAGAGAACTATGTCTGTCCCCCTCTGACACTCAGTAATGATTTACTTCGGCAAGTAATCGTGGTGAATGGCGAGTGACTTCGGGCCCCAGGGGCTATGGCTGGCCAGGCCTGCTCTTAATTTTGTTTTACACAAGCGCTCTCTCGATCTTGCTCTCTGATATAAGAGGTTGTGAGCGAGCAAGTGCGCCTACCTTGTTAAGTATACCTTGGTTTAGCGAGGTAAGAACAGACAATACATGAAATAGCTACAATATATGTATCAATGAAACACTTCCGGTTCACTTGAAATCCCCATCTTATTCTTCTCTCCACCTCTCTTGCCACTTTCAGCCTTGCGAGCTCTGACACAGCTGCATCTTGGATTTGCTTTCATCACAGTTGGAAGATACCGGCCTCAAGACGACGACATTCTTGCAACACTTTAAGGACGTCGTCACGACGAAGTTCACCGGCAGAGACCATCATCTGCCACCGCTGCACCCGGCGCATCCGGCGCACCAGCAGTCCGCCCTGCATCACCATCATCAGCCGCACCAGGCTGTAGCCCAGAGCTTCTCCACCATTTTTCCAACGTATCTAGGCATGGACCGCACCGGCGGCTGTGGAGCCGCTGGTGGTGGCCTGGGCGTGGTCACTAGCTCGGCCACGGCCCTCGGGCCGGGCGGCATAGCCAACGGTGGCGGAGGTGTGGTCAGTGGAGCGCTTAACGGTCTGGAGGCTATGTCGGCCGAGTCGACGGGTCTCTGCCTGCAGGACTTGGTCAGTGCGGGTACAGCCAATGGCGCGGGCTCGGCGGGTTCGGCGGAGAGTGCCACCACCACGAGCACGGCTCTCAGTAGCGGCAGCACTGGCAGCTCCACGGTGAACGGCGGTGGCAGCAGCACCTCCGGCACCGAGCATCTTCACAGCCACCACAGTCTGCACGACTCCAGCTCATCGGTCAGCATCTCACCCGCCATCTCGAGCCTGATGCCCATCAGCAGCCTCAGTCATTTGCATCACACGGCCGCCGGACAGGACCTGGTTGGTGGCTACAGCCAGCATCCGCATCACGGAGTGGTGCCGCCGCACACACCAAAGCACGAGCCGCTCGAGAAACTCAGAAGTAAGTATCGAATAGAGATGGCGACAAATGGGATCGTCGCTGCCGCAGGGAACTCAATTTGGTGGGCCATTTGATGTCAAATTTATTTCTAAAGGGGCTGGGCGCGACATCTTTCGAATTTACAACTAATTAATGCGGTCATAATTCACCAAGAGGCAGATATGTGTGTGTATAGCGTTGGCTATCAACAAGTGTCCGCATTCTCATTGCCTTTTTTGTGTTTCCTCTTTCTTTTTTTGCCACTGTCAGCGGCAGCTGTTGTCATTTCAATATGCCATTCGTTAGGGATATCATTCACGGCTCTTGAATACTTGTATTCATCATTTATGTGTGCAAAAGTTCCACTTGCCGCAGCTACCCCTCCCCAGCGGCCACTGCTCCTCCTCATGCATATTCATAATCATTGTGTAATCATTAGCGCATAATCTTCACACAGCAGCGGAACAAAGGGAACACCGAAAAAAAAAGAATGAAGAGAACTAAACAAATTTCGATTCTGTTGCTCATGTCACGGCTAATTGAGCACCCTTCTGGCGTAGTGCCGAAGGCAACACTCTTCCCGTCCCCGTTGCCGCTTACACTTCCCTTGGCGATGCTCTGAGGGTCGCTCTCGATGCTGGAAATTTGATATGTGCATTGTAGTCAAGTGTTTGTTGTTCCGTTTAGGCTAATTGTTATGGGAATTTGGTGCCGAAGAGGAAGCTGTTGAATAAAAGTGAGCAATTATTCCACTTCAAGTGGATGGCATTGATGGCTCAATCGTTGTAAGATTGTATATCTGAGATTTGATTAAACTTAGGGAAGTATTGATTCCATATTTAAGTCCATGTAATCTATTTACCTGAGGCTGTCAACGGATCCCCTTCGATCCTCTGCATCTTACTGCGTCACTAAATCCAGTGGGATGATAACAGCTATGACCAATACTGCATCATGGGAGACTATTCAAACATTTCTGGGTAACGCTTAAAAGATCCAAACTTTGCTGTCTGTAAGAAAAGATCGCGAATCGTGGCCAAGTCATCCGAATTTTAAAAACTGTATGAGTTCAAAAAGGATCAGCGAAGGTCGCTGCAGACTGCAAATCAGGAATCCAAGAATTGTAACTACTTACCTACTTAAACGAGCGCTAAAGAGACGCCGAATTTTAAGTTTTGAAGATGGAGTTAGGCCACAAGTGTAATACGTAAGAGCTAAGAAGCGGCCTTGCAGATTCGTGTCTAATCGCAGTGAAAGGGACGTAGGGCTTTTATGAAAATTGAGCATACCTATTTCAGAGCACAGGGCTTACGCCAATAGCGGATTTAAGGCCACAATTTTAAAAATGCAGATTTGTTTTCAGAATTGCCAACCTTTTAAACAGAGAAAGTATTTTTAGCCCAGCGCTCCAACTGAGCTTTCAAGTTTTGAAGATGGAATTAGGCCACAACGATTTGGCTGCATTTTGTGACTTTCGTTGTTCAAGAGAGAGAGCAAAATTGAGTTGTTCACTAGAGTTTTTCACTTGTTCTTATTCAGTTGTTCTTGTTCAGTAGTTCACGTGTTCAGTTGTTCAGTTGTTCAATTGTTCAGTTGTTCACTTGTTCAGTTGTTCACTTGTTCAGTGGTTCTTGTTCACTCGCTCTTGTTCTGAGAGTTGTTCTTGTTCAGTCAGAGTTGTTCATTTGTTCTTGTTCACTCACTCTTGTTCTGTGAGTTGTTCAGTCAGAGTTGTTCACTGCTCATGTTCTGTGAGTTGCTCAGTCAGAGTTGTTCAGTAACTTGTTCACTCAATTTGGTGACTCTTCAGCTGATTTGTGTCCGCCAGCAACTTGCTGGCGTGGCAACCATTTTTAAAGATGGCTAAACTAATAGACAGTATTCCGCATTGAGTGAGTTGACTCACTTTGAAAAACAGAACAAGTGAACATGTTCAGTGAAATGAACAACATTTACCCAACACTAGGTAGAAGAATGTTGTTTTAGCATACGAGGTGTGTTCAAAGGAAAAGGTGAATTTTGAATTTTTTTTGAAAAGTTCTATAGCGATTAGCATAACCTTAATCGCTATAGTACTTATTTATTCATCAATATGTTATGGCCATGATATCGTCTCTATTCCGTGAGATTTTTTCTTCTTTGGCATCGATTCCGTGAGATTGCGCGTCGGTAAACATTTGTAAGAAGCTGGACACAACGCTCAGTTGGATATGACATGGAATTCCTTTATCAGGAAGCGGCGGATCTTCAGATTCAAAAAACTTCATATGGAATGTTTTGCTGTTTATGGAGGCCCAGACAGAACACTATCATCATAAACAATCAAAATATAGTGCGTGCTTTTTTTAATACGTCCTAAGTTTGGTTGGATCACAAACTTTATCTCTATAATGGAATATCAGTTTGTGCCAAATCCATTGAAAACTTTAATAGAGATTCTCACAAAATGGATTACTTAGAGTAATGACAGTGTTGAAGTAAGTGAGCGATATGGATTTTGCTTGTGAAGTATGTTTGGACTTTGGAATTGATGTTCGCGATGAAGTAACTTGCTAGTCAAATACAAGCTTTTTTGTCGTTGTGTTAAAGTTTTTGTACAAAAAATTGTAGATCTCAAAGATGGTAAGAGAAAGAGGTTCGAGATGTATGCGACATATACTTTTAATATTAACAGGCAGATCAAGATAGTTCCACGGTTTTGTAGATAGATGGTACGTAACTTTTCGCACATTTAGTAATCAGCAAAATGTATCGATCCGCTGAAGAATCATGAAGATCGGATGAACGATGGTCGAGCTATAAGGAATACAAATTTTAATGCTCGGCAGTAATAGTTGCAAAGCAATGGGCAGTATATTAGACACTCTATGGCTTTTTTGCCACTTGGTATGGCTTCTACTTTAAATTGATCAGATTTATGCCAATTTTGGGGGGTATAGAATCTAAAACTGTGAAGCTTGGCGGACTTTCTAACTAGATTTTTTTCAAGATTTACTAAAATATTTGAAGTTGATTTGCGCGGGCTAAAAATTCGTCTTAGACCCATGGTTTCTTAGTGAAAGTTTCTTAGAATTGTCTGTAGTTTTCGATTTTGCTATACGGTTTGTTGGTTTTTTTCCTCCCATACAATTAGACCCCCTAATGAACTAATTAACACAAAATAAGTCGGTGTTTGGATCGCGCCATATTGGAATTAACTGTCAGATTCATAAAGAGCGAGATCCGCGCTACACGCTGGCGATGAAAGAGGTCCACGTCCATCATACGAGCCCAAATCTGACTGCTATCATTCAAGAAGTTCTCCAATCTTACGACGTTTCTCCAAGTCAGATTTATACTATTATCGTCGATAATGGAGTAAACATGGTTCAGGAGAACTTTTATATGTCAACTGCAGAGCACAAAAGGAATGCATCGATGAAGATTGTAATACCGAAGAAAGTTGCTCATGTGACCGATCATTTTCAACACTTAAGCTTTGTTCTTTCTGATTTAAGAGCTAGTATAGATGAGCAGCTCCTGCAAGATATAATGCTAATTAACTACCAAGCATTTTCTAAAAGTTGTTAATGTCATCTAATGGAATTGATAATAACACTAACTTAAGTAATCAATGGGCGTATTCAGCAGCTAAATACGATTTACGACTACTGATTTACGACTTGCAATTTCTGATGATTCTCTGTTGAATGACACTGAATGCTTAGTTTAGGTTATTCTCTGGCTTATTATATTTGGTCAAAAATACATTGTCACAGTTAAAAATTTGAAGGGCTGTAAGATCGGCTGTTATAATTTTGCGTACAGTTGGCCATACAGTCGAAAAACGTCTCACCACTCATGATTACCAAATTTATCATTCGCAATCGGCAATCACAGTATTCACCGCGTAAGATCGGCATTCATAAATCAGTAATCGAAAATCGGGTTTATCTGCTGAATACGCCCAATATTATGTTTAAGCATATGGAGAGAAAGTTATATAAATTTCATTTTTTACGAACCAGAACCTTGGGTTCAGGGGCTCCAAGAACCTGTCCACGAACCGAACCTTAGGCTTTCCAACGGGTTCGAACCCCCGTCCCGAATCTCCTGCAGAATTTCAGAGGTTTGCAGCCTTGGAAAATCGACCTGTTCAAAATATTCACATATTATAAAGGTGAATGTACAATACCCCGTAGCTTACCTATTCTTTTCGGAATAGGGCCGAAACCCAAATCTGTATTACAGAATTTTAGAAAAAATTTCTGGTAAAAGTATTGCAAGGAACTTGCAATGAAAATTATGATTTCAGATTTCGAAATACCAAACTAAGTCGCAGTATGTATGTAGGTACTTGATTTTCACTAACGAGGGGACGGAATTCTTGATTTTCTTCTTGAGTGTTTTTACTCGGCGCAGAGATGCAAGAATGACGTTTTTGTAAATCAAAACCGGAACTCTTAACTCGGAATAAGAAACCCATAAAGGAGTTTAACCTGGTGGTAACACAATTCTCGGGCAGCCGTAGCCGTATGATGTTTCATAGTTTGATTCTGTATTATTTTTTACTTGCTGAAAAACTAACAGTTATAAATGGAATTTTAATCGCCTAATTATACTCTGCTTAGGGTTCCAGTTGACAAAATGAAAACTAATAGATTGAAATAATAAAACTATTCTATGCTGTTATTTTTTTCTTAGCCAGACAATTAAAATCAGTTTATCAAAAGCATCCTTCAGACAGCTGCCGACAACATAATTCAAAGAGCGAGACACACTTCTCACACATTAAAGAGTTGTCGGGGGCCTTAAAAAAGTATTAACTTTTTTTATTGTTTTACACGATGCGTGCATAATAAAATTGGTTTTGGGGGAAATTAATGTAGATACGTGAACTTGAAATCCTTTGAGCGCAAAAAGCGAAATAAAAACACGCACAGAAGCCATAAAATGAATGAGAGACAGAGAGAGAAAGGGAGAAACAAGAAAGAAACTAAAAGGTGAACATAAAAAACTGCAATAATAAAAAATTATTTCCACATATAAATATCCATATAAATAACTTGAATTTTTCATAACACAAACAAATTGTGTGTCCGTTCTGTGTGCTCGTGTGTGTGTGTGGAGCTTTTCCCAAATTGTGGAGTGAGTTGACCATTAAATTGGCCAATAATTGAAAATCCAATTGCATCCTGGGCACTTTGGGCACGTTGCGTGGCCATTATTTAAACAAGAGCGTAAACAATAACGACAACAACCAGAACCAGAGTGAAATTTGTTACCAACATTGCTCGTGACCTGACCTGCACCTGCAGCTGGAGCTGCAGCCTCCAATGTAAACGTTGATTGTCTGACTTTGGCTTGTGTGTGTGTGTCTGTGTGTGTGTCAAAGGATAACTGCCGTCGTGCATATTTTAAATGCGCACAATTTTTGTGTTAAATTGTTTTGGCACGCAAATAAATGCCAGGACAGCTGCGTCCATGTCGCAGTCGGAATTACGGATTTGGTTCACTGCACTTTTCGGCAAGAGCAGAGTGCAAAGTTGGCGAGGCTGTTAACCCCCGACGGTCCCAAAGTTGAGCAAGGTGACAGCCAACAAATCTCTAAGCAGAGGCAGACAAATGTAGTATGTTATGCAAATGTTTAATGGGATAGACGAGTAGGAAAACGTTAGCCTGGACAATATTGTCAAGGCTTAAATAAGTCATCAGCAAATGTAACATTTCCTATTTTTAAAACTCGAACTAGGTCCTACAATTCCCCACAGGTTCAGCAACTTTGCTGTAGAATTTCAGCCCAAACAACAGTTAATTGATTTCTCAAATTTGAAAAAGTTTCGCTCAGGTTTTCAATTAGGGCTTTAGTATTCCCTCATGAACAAATTTTGTGTCCGAGCATAGAAAATATATTCAAGTTTTTTAGTTCTATATCTTAGCCATTCAAAGCACAGTACAATTAACATCTGTTAGTAAACCAAACTCCCTGACCTTGTCCCAACATTTCAACATCGCAAGCAATTAGAGTTTTATCTCGGGTATCTATAACTACACATACTCTTATATGCATATCTAACTCTGTATGCCTTCTTGGTTGCATGCGTACAAAACACTCTCCTCTTCTATTTGCGCTAAGCAAACCCGAAAATCAACAAAACCAAATCAGAGCAGTTTACATATTTTGTTATTTTTTTGTGGCTGCTCTACAAATAATAAAATGTTTTTGTTTCTGTTATTTTTTTACAAGTAATTTTTCTTTTTGTTGCTGTTTGCCAAGACGTTACAGATATGCCTGAAAACTATGTATTTGCCAATGTCAATGTTTGTGGCCCGATGCCGTTGATAAAATTATGAAATCTTCTTGGGCTTGAGTTTCTGATGAAATCTTGTTATCTATGGTGTCTATGTTATGGCATGGTGGTTGCTTGTTTGTTGCCACTAAGTGTTAATGGCACGTGCAGCCACAACCAAAAAACATAAACAAAATCCTGGCCCAGACGCAGACGGCGCACATGAGACACTCGTACATATGTACTTACCTACTTCCTTCTCAGGATAAAAGCTACTTTAAATTCCATGCGGCCGGCTGAATTTGTCAGGCCGCGTCTACCAAAATTTCTTTATGAATATAAATACATTTTATCGATTTTTCCACAGCCATTTTGTAATTTGCTTTGGTTCAGCTTTTTAAAGCATTGTCGCTTTAAGGGCTGCTATCTGTGAAATCTTTAGTTCATTTCTAGTAAATCTCTGTGAAATTGCTCACATATGTCACCGAATTGCTAACCGCAAAAACAAAAGATCATGCTTGGAATTGGCATGGCAAAACCAAAGCAAACACCCCATAAATTGCGAGTGGTGACCAGCCAGCAAGGATAATCACCAGCTCAGCTCAGTGCACAGTGGTTCATGGTTGGCATAAGTCGATTAAATAAAAATTTAAAAAGTAAATAAAACAATTTAATTCTTTAATTTTAATAATTGAAATGAACTGAAATTCCGAACATGGTAAGCTTTTGCGATTGTTTACGTCTTAATTCTGGGAACTACGACCAATTTCTTTAATCAAATATGGCAAAAATGAACTGGCAGTGCCTCTGGCAAGTGTTCACACATGTATGGAAGCAGATGACACCTCAAAATATGGCAGCCTCACAGAGTACGTGAATGCAACCTTATTCAGTAGGTAGTCATACCATTATGTTTAAGGTATAGCCTTTGCAATGCAAAATTTTTGCATAATCTCAATTCTGGAGATTATTAAAATCACTTGATGAAAGTTCAAATTATAAAGCGCATGTACTGCTTATGGTCCGTGAGTTCGTGTGTCAAAGTCGGACTCTCCCGGCTTCAAAATACCACTTACTCAATGGAAAAAAATGCTTAACAGTTTTCTTTTTCTATGGCCCGATAAGTTTATCACAACCGTTGAACAGTCTCGGCCGCTGCTATTAATGCCATCTAAACGCCTTTGTCTTGAGCACACCAAGCATCGAAATTTCTTTCTCCACCTGGTCTTCCCATTTTAGTTACGATCGTCCCTTCCTGGCTATTTTCCCAAAGTCTTTCATATATCTTTTACAAACATTTGCACGACTTTAGTATACCTTTTCACTCTTCGAGTAACGGGTACAAAAATTTGAAATTATTCTTTAAGCAATGTTAAAATTTTTAACTAAATTAGAGTTTTGAGAAAATCGAGCTCAAAGTTTTCAAATGGCTTAAAGCGTAATTTCAGGAAAATGTACCTATTTTATTTGTAAAGATTGTTTGCGGAGCTCGAACCAAACTTAACCACCCAGCAAGCAAAGTTTGATGCGCTGCAAAATATGTGTCTCAAAAAAGCAGAGCTTAAGAGCGTTTTCGGAGTAAACACATTAATTTGAAGGTTTTCGGAGCATATTCAGTGCTCTTTAAGCAAGAGGCTTATCAAAAGCACTTATGTCTGAGCATTTTCGGAGTGTGGCTGGGTGGCTCAGCGGCTAGAGTGCGCGACCGCTGTGCATGAGGTTGTGGGTTCGATCCCGCCTCGGAACATCTAAAAAAAAGTTTTTTCTTTGAATAAAACTTTACACCCGGCCACACCTCTTCGCTGTTGGAGCCAGCATTGCAGTAATTAGCCATGAAAAGCTTCTCAAGCTGCCGTTCGGATTCGGCGTTAAACTGTAGGTCCCTTTCTCTTGTGCTAAAATTAGAAGCGCACAAGCCAAGAGATTGAGAGAGGCTCGGCTTTGGCCCTTTGGGGCTGTGTCATCTTGACAAGCTAATTTTACTTTTACTTATTTTCGGAGTTGAAGTAGGTAGGTAATCGAAAATTTAGTTTTGGACGAATGTTTTGCTTCAAGTGCCCAGAAAAATAACTTTTATGTGTCTTTTAAGAAGTTTTTCTAGCTTCATTGAGAGTATGAAAGCACTTATATCTGTGTCAGAAAAGAGTCAGACTAGACTCAGAAAACTCCCACATTAAGTGCGACCGTTTTCATAGAAAACAAGAAAGAAAGTCAACCGACTAGACTCAGTACCTGTGAAGTGCTGCCCATCACCGTTGTTGTTGTTGTAGCGGCTGGGAAGATTGTTAGGAAGAAGAAAGAAAAAAAAAAGAAGAGGTAAAGATAGGGTGAAGTAGAAGCTATACCAGGTCGAGGATAGTAGCTGGCTCTACTGGTTGGGTCCAATGGTCTAAGGTTGTGAGAACAGTGGGGTTAAGAGGGCACTCAAAGAGGTGTCTGGTGTCGTGTGGGCTGGGGCCACATTTAGGGTATTCGTCCACAACTTCCGGGTTGATGAGGGTGAGGTAGCTGTTGAGCAGCTTGCATTTCACGGATCTTAGCTGCGCCAGCGAAACCCTGGTGGGTCGCGGTAATGACTTCTCCGTTTGGTCTATGGGCGGTGGTCTTCTTCCTAGTACAATGTTGGTCCGAAAGAAGTCTAATGCTGAGGTGACGATGTTGGTGTGGGCCCGTTTCTTTGCTTCCGCTAGATGACAGAGTGCAGTGGCCATCTCCTAGGAGCTGCCTGACAGGGGAAATCTCCGTGCTGAGGTCAAAACGTACTGCTTGAGGCCGTCTGGTAATGTTTTGCTGGGTGCAGGCATGATTGGGATGGGACTCGGTGTGGCATCCAATCAAAAACTGCTGCGTGAGGAGCTTGTTGTGAAGGCGTACTGGGAGGACATCAGTTTCCTGGTGAAGGTGATCGTGCGTCCCGGCGGAGCGTGAGCCAGCTGGAGATCCGCCATTGGGTGTCACTAATAGACGGGGACCAGATTGGGGCTGCTTAGTTGATGGATCATGGATCTACCGATCGCCTTGTAGGTGTTTGTGATGGTCTCCTATTCCTTTCCCCACGTGCTGCCTGCAATTGCCTTTAAAAGTTAAGTCCGGCTTCTGACTTTTTTGATGACACTCTCAGAATGCTTGGCAAAGGTAAACAGGAACTCGAAGGTGACCTCTAGGATTTTGGGGCTATTCACCGTGGGGATCCTTTGTCCATTGACGTGGATGTTGAGGGCTTGCCTGACCTCTCTCGTCCAGGTGGTGAAGAGTTCTGAATGATCCTTTTTTTCTATGAAAACGGTCGCATTTAATATTGACTTGCGCTTAAAAGAGGATCAGGTTCATTATTTTTCACACTTAGCTCGGTTTGGGGTTCGGTTCACAGTGAATCATATTTCGGAATTCGGGTTTCCGATTTGTATGTATCATTCTTGGGATTAGTTGAAGTGAGTAAATTAAGGCAAAGATTCAAAGAAATTATAGAATCTTTCCAAGAATTAAAGATCAAATGAGAAATGTTCAGCGCATTGTTAAATCATCTTAAGCCACTGTCCAATTGGGTTCCGCCCCCTTTAAGGTCGACTCTAGACAACGCATATATCAATCTCTCTCTCGCTCTTACTCAGTCTCAATCCCCTTCTCATTCACTGCCTGGCACTGATTTCGTTTATATAAATTATAATGTCATTATGGCAACCAGCCACATTCCACATTCCCTTCACCATTCCACACTCTCCCCAAGCCGAAATTACCTCGCCTTGTCTCGCCTCGTCCAAACTCCAACCAAAAACTTCATTGCGGATTGTTCCGTCCACTTGCCGCCTCCTTTTTCTCATTATACCGTATCGTACAATTTCGTAAAAATGTCGCATTAGAGATTATCTGAGGAAACAAACTTGTCCAGTCCAGAGGTTGCTTTTGGTTTTTGGCTCGTTTCCTGTTCGGAGGAAATGACCCAATGGCATCAACTGGAGCAGAAATTTGAGCTGACAGTTGGGAAAATTACTGAAAAAGGCATTGCAGTGGAAAATACAAGCCGCTGCCGAAGGGGGAGCCCGAGCAAGGAGTCTGGACAGTTGGGGGGCTGCTTGTCCTTATCTGCAGCCACAACTAATGAGCTGGCCGGGTCTGGGCAGGACTCGTCTGGTCTGGGCTCTAATGCAATTTAGCTTGGGGTTGTTTAAGGGGCTGGGGACTCAATGTTATTGCAGTGATTTTTATGTGCTGGTCCCGGTAGTCCGGTAGTTTTTGTAGCTCATTATATGACCATAGCATATGTCTATGTCCTGGGATTAACTTGTGCAGATGCTTGCGAGATATAAAAATTAACTTTTTCTATTGCTTAATTTTTATAGCCACTGCCAAATAGAATTAGGCTAATTTGTTGAGAGGGTTGGAAAAATGTACGCATATGGCTGGGGCATCGTATAACTATTATCACTTTTTGTTGAGCAAATGTAGCATGAAATTGGAAAACCGCAATCATTTAACCCCTTCCGCATACCTGCGAGTGGGTTAGCCCGTGGAGAACAAAGGAAAGCAACTAACTTGTCAAAATAGCAACAGCAGGAGAGGGCTCATCCTGTCTTCTGTGTGCACAATCCCAAATTCGACTGTCACATTAATCGTTTGTTTTTGGTCACCAAATTCGACAAGTAAACGTTGCTGGCCTTTTTCTTCTCTGTTTTTATTTTCGTCCTTCGTGTCAAAGGACGCGCACATTTGTCCAGCATCCCGTCTCGATCCCTTTGTTGCGTTCGTTTTGTTTGTTTTGGTCTTTTGGGTGCGCCCGGTGAGGTTTCCGTTTGACAGTCCTAGACGGGATAATTTATTGCTCCGTCTGTTTGGCCGTGTCGTGTGTCAAAAGTTTTTGTGAAAATGTGTGGAAAATGTTTATGAATGGACAAATGTGAGCAGAGGAGCACGGTGTGTACTTACCTAGGAAAAAATCAAAATCATTTCTAATTTTTTGCCCTATCATTTGATTAATAGCGCAGCTCTAGGGGTGTGTTTACTCTTGACTTTTGTTTGGCCAACGACAATAGTCAAGAAGGCAAACAACAACAACATCCATTGCTCATTGCCCGGCAAACGCCTCTGCAAAATGGCTGCCCGTCAGAACAGCAATGAAAACGAAAGTGACTGGGACACTTGTTGTCACAACTTTTGACATGCGCTGCAAAACGTCCGCCCGGACAACGCCCACTCACTATTGACACTTGCCACTCACGCATGCTGCAAACCTTGAAAAACATTGTAAAACTCTGGCGACAACTGCTGCGACAAATGTCAGCGCCAACTGACAGATGACAACAACAGCAACAACAACGGCAGTTCCTCGGACCTGTCAAACCAAATAGCAGGAAAATCAAACTCAAATTAGTCGCTAGTCAAAAACCGAAAAACAGAAAATAGAGCATTTTGTTAAAAATATTTAAACAAATAAAAATCGACGCGGTACGTGATTTTCGTTGCGTTTTTTAAGAGCGTGTGTCGTTAAGAAAATATTTTTACGATTAAGAACGAGGCGACGACCCATTTAGGGGGACATGCCCAGGTTGGAAATGGGAACAGCCAGCAGCTATTAAGAGTCATTTGTCGCTTCGCAGAGAGAGGAGACAATCATTTAAGGTTGTAATGAGGCGTTGATTAAAGTGGGGAAACTTCATGCAGAGAAACATCAAGAAGACGAAACCGAAATCTGCTAATGATGGGGCAGGTTCTCTAATTCACATTAAAACTAAAATAGGGAAGGAAAGTCGGTCAAGCCAAAATTAATATAACATTGCAGTTCCTTTCATAAAGACTACGATTTTAAACATATTTGTGCCACGTTATTCTACTATCGTCTGAGTAAACAAGTTGTTACACAACTTGCATTGGCACTGGTTCGGTTCATTGAATCACAGAGAAGTTCAAAACAATCTCTTTCAAGCTTGACTTGGGATGTTGTCTATTCTTTCTGTATATTACACTAGGCAACAAGGTCCAGGTATATTGAAGGGTTGGTAGTGATTCTAGATGATTTTTGTGTGCTAAGCAAGACTGCGTTTTCTGAAAGTGCCTATTTTTACCGTTTTACGAGCGTTTTTCGGGGAATCTATTCTATTGTTTGGACTCTCTGTGATACCATCGGAAAGTACCCCTCCTTAGCTTAGAAATGAACTATCCAAAATAACTCTGCGATTTTTTTCAATGGAGATATTCATCTTTTAGCACTTGTGTAAGAATCCAAAAATATCATTTTTATTGCTGGTGCCCCAAAATATGCAATGGGGGTAGAGACTCTAAAATGTTTTCGTTTAAGGCCCCGACGGTCTGACGACGTAAGCAATTCAGCATACGCCACCACACACACTCACACATACACACACACTCTTATATACGCACACATGCACGCGCAAACGCGGTAACTGACAATGCTCCTACAAGCAAAATTGATTCGTATATAACTTTGGTGTTATTTGTCCGATTTTATTGATCTTTTCAGAATAGATAAATTGTGGCTCTGACAGTTTTTTGCTCTTAAAGGGGGGAGGGGGAGGAATTTTCCAAAACTGAAACAAACTCGATTTGAATCGGGTATACACCTACCTACATTCAAAATTTGTGGCTCTATCTCTTATAGTCTCTGAGATCGACGCGTTCATACGGACAGACGGACGGACATGGCTAAATCGACTCGATTGTTGATGCTGATCAAGAATATATATACTTTATGGGGTCGCAAATGCTTCCTTCTACCTGTTAGATACTTTTGCACAACTTCATGATCCTCCTTTTCCCATTTTCAATGGGAACAGGGTATAAAAAATTCGCCGCTGCATCGCGTTGTCTGGCTCATGGCATTTTTAAATTAGCAGGTGGAGGGTCACACTGCTCAATCAGGTGTGTTTTTTTTGTAAAGCAATAGCTCTCCCGCAAAGCCTTTAAACCAGTTCGGCAATCAGCAACTGCTACATATTGGTAGAAATTAGAATCAATTTATCCAAAGTGTTAGTCATTCACGTATGTTACAGATCTTCTTTTTGAACAAGCTCGGCCACTGCACTCCAAGCCTTGTTAACAAAATTTAAGCCCGAATGTTAGGGGTGGGAAAAATCCCAAATGGCATCCCGGCCTCTCAACGCCAAAATCAGCGCAACCTTTTCTTCATGCAAAAACATTTCCAATCGGCTCTTTCGCTTTGTTTTTTCTGCCATTGTTATAACGCATTGAAGAAAGCATCTCCGACCACATAAAGTATATATATTCTTGATCAGCATGACGAGCTGAGTTCATTTACCCTTGTCCGTCTGTACGCCTGTCTGTTTCTATGCTATCTCCTTAGTCAGTTTTAAAGCTATCCTCACCAAACTTTGCACGAAGTCTTTTGGTACAAATACGCTGCATATTTGTCGGAACCGGCCGAATTGTATGACTATAGCATATAGCTGTCATAGGAACGATCGGTCTAAAAACTAGTTCGAGTGAGGAAAACTTTTTTGTTTGTAATGAAAACGTCCTTTTTTATTGGCATATTCTTATTTTATATACTTTTTTAACACATTTCTACAAAGTTTTATCAAAATCGGATGACTATAGCATATAGCTGCAGTATGAATGATCGGTCGAAAAAGAAGTTCTAGTGAGAAAAACTTTTTTGTTTTAAATGGGATCGCCTCCAAATTCTGTAATTAACAGTGTATTATGCTTTTCCATGATTTCACCAAGTTTGGTCGAAATCAGACATCTATATATTATAGATCCCATAGAAAAGTAAGGTCCAAAAATAAGTCTTAGAAAAACTTTTCTGTTTTCAATGGAAGCTGCAAGGGTATACAAAACTTCAGCCTAGCCGAAGCTAACTTTCCCCTATTTTTTAAATTCGTCATCCCCGAATAGAAAACTTTCCGCCTGGCAACGAAAAGTGTTTACTTTTGTGTCTTTCAAGTAATTCACGATTTTATCAATAATCTCGCAGTATAAATTTTTACACTTTTCTTGGGATGCGGGACTGGCGGGTGTAAATTTGAATTATTGAAACACCAAAATTGTATTAATTTAGTTAAGAAGTAGGAAGGATTATGGCGATGAATTATGGAGACAAAGGAAATAAAGTGTGATATCATAGAATATCTCTAACAAGTTTTCAAATATTTATTTCACGAAATACGAAATACTTGCCATACTTGCATCGCCTGATCTAAGCGAAGTCGATTTGCAGGGAATGTTGTGGAGCTGGAAAACTATCGATAGTACTATCGATAAGTGTATCCAAACGAAACAAAATTCGTTTTCAGACAAGGCATTTATATTCCTTAAAAGGTTTTTCTAACCGTAACCGTTTCCAATAATTTATCCGTAACCGAACTATATCTATGGTCCGAGATAGACTGCCCGATCGATAACGTAAATCGCTCGATTGGATACCCTTTTCGATAGTACTTTCGATCGTTTGTCAGCTCTAGAATGTTGGAGTAATATTGCTACCATATTTTTGCCTATTAAGTAGGTTCTCAGGTCTTCTAGCACTCGGTTTGCCAATTTTGATCACCTTCCGCTAGATGTGCAGGATACTAGAATGCATAAACTTCACCGAGCCACTAGTAGCTAGTATTGGGAATTCTTTACCAATGGATCTACCACCAGTCCAAAACTTAGCTAGCTTGTACATATCCATTCGGAATATTGACTGTTATAGCCCCAATGAAAAAGCAACAAGCGGATTGAAAAAAAATTGTTTTTCAAACGAACTGAATGTATAAAACAAAAGAGAAAAGCAATTACCGAGTTCAATAACAATTATGCGACTTTATTCTCACACGAATCGGCCTTTTGAAATTCAAACTAGCTTA
>JAEIFV010001072.1:0-97299 GCA_018904265.1 Lordiphosa collinella | reverse complement strand
GTTTAGGTTTGGGTTTTTAGGTTTAGGTTTAGGTTTAGAGTTTAGGTTTAGGTTTAGGTTTAGGTTTGAAGTTTAGGTTTAGGTTTGAGTTTAGGTTTAGGTTCAAGGTTTAAGGTTTAGGTTTGGGTTTAGGTTTAGGTTTAGGTTTAGGTTTAGGTTTGGAGTTTAGGTTTCCCAGGTTTAGGTTTAGGTTTTGAGTTTAGGTTTAGGTTTAGGTTTAGGTTTAGGTTTAGGTTTAGAGTTTAGAGTTTAGGTTTAGGTTTAGAGTTTAGGTTAGGTTAGGTTTAGGTTTAGTGGGAGGTTTAGGTTTAGGTTTAGGTTGGTTTGATTTAGGTTTGGGATTTAGGTTTGGGTTTAGGTTTAGGTTGGGTTTAGGTTTAGGTTTAGGTTTAGGTTTAGGTTTAGGTTTGGGATTAGGTTTTAGGTTGGGGTTGGGATTTAGGTTTAGGTTTAGGTTTAGGTTTAGGTTTAGAGTTTAGGAGGTTTGCAAGTTTAGGTTTAGGTTTAGGTTTAGGTTTAGGTTTAGGTTTGGGTTAAGGTTTAGGTTTAGGTTTAGGTTTAGAAGTTTTGGGGTTTCAGGTTTAGGTTTAGGTTTAGGTTTAGGTTTTGGAAATTTAGGTTTAGGTTTAGGTTTGAGTTGGGGTTTAGGTTTAGGTTTAAGTTTAGGTTTAAGTTTAGGTTTAGGTTGGGATTTAGGTTTAGGTTTAGGTTTTGGTTTAGGTTTAGGTTTAGGTTTAGGTTTAGGTTTAGGTTTAGGTTTAGGTTTAGGTTTAGGTGTAGGCTTAGGTTTAGGTTTAGGTATGATTTAGGTTTAGGTTTAGGTTAGGTTTAGGTATAGGTTAAGTTTCCGCCTTTGTACGGCACAAAAATGAAGCACCGCGTCAGTACATGCCAAATAAGCCGCACAAGTGGGGCATCAAACTATTTGTATTGTGCGATTCATTTGGAACGTGCATACCGCTTTGAGATCTACAGCAGTGCCGGTGATAATGTGGTCTTACCTGGTCACCCAGATCTTGGTGCTTCGGCCAACATTGTAGTGCGCTTAACACAAACCGTAGAAAGATTTAAGAATCAGATCATTTACTTTCCGATAATTTTTAGCACATCTCTGCCTTTGATGGTTTATCTAAGAGCAGAAGGTATTTATAGACTTGGCACGGTGCGTGTAAAACCGTATCCCAGTACAAGCTACCATCAACAAATTGCCAAGGGGTTTTTCGACTGGGGAACGTTGGGTCCTCATATGGTGTCGACATAACCAATGTACTCTGGAAGAACCCAGCAAGCCTGTTCGCTATTTTGTCTACCTATGTCGGGTGTTAAGCAATTTGAAAGGACAAACCCTCGTGAAGGAACTGCGGAAAGGCTGCTCGCTTTTGACAGAAAGCTAAGCGACACAATTTCCAATTGTACTGTCCCCCAAAATTGTACCAGGGTATAAACGCTCCCACATGGGCGGCGTAGATCTCATAGACGGCTAATGGGGGGTCGCTATCATATCAGAGCAAAAATCGGGATGCCGCAACACGAATTTTCATATCGAATTTTGAAAATGTTTTTTTTCACTCAAAGCCCCAAAACCCCTTCAGGCACGCTTTCCACTTCTTCTCACCTTACAGGTAAACCGAAGATTCTACACGTTATTTCTAAATTTTTATATTTTGAGCTTAAAAGCATTCGACACTTTAAAAAAATTTTTGAATCCTTTTTTTCTATTATTTTGGAAAGTAGCCTTTGAGGTTTAATGTAAATGTCGATTGATTTCTTAATATTATTATCTTTAAACATTTAATTATAAAAATTTAAAAATACTTAATAAAGTTTAAAAACAAATAAAAACGCAATTAAAATTTAAAACAAAAAAAATTAAACCACTCACATATTTATACCCTTACCAAAATTGTGCGGATGTTTGTAAAGCATTGAAGGGGGAAACATCTCCGACCACATAAAGTATATATATTCTTGATCAGCATGACGAGTTGAGTTCATTTAGCCTTGTCCGTATCCAATCATTCATCTGTCGGATGTTTCCTATGCTATCTCCTCCGTCAATTTAAAGCTATCCTCACTAAACTTGCACAAAGGGTTTTGTTACAAATACGCTGCATTGTCGGAACCGGCCGTATCGGATGACTATAGCATATAGCTGTCACAGGAACAATCGGTCGAAAAACTAGTCTTAGTGAGAAAAACTTTTTTGTTTTTAAGGAAATGCCCTTGTATTTGTAGTTTACTATATTTTATTTCTTAGTTTACTATTTTTTTCCCATGATTTCACTAAGTTTGGTCGATATCGGATGACTATAGCATATAGCTGCCATAGGAACGATCGGTCGAAAAACCAGTACTAGTGAGAAAAACTTTTTGTTTTTAACGAGAACGACGCTTTCATTGGCATTTTCTTATTTAATATACTGTTATATTTTTACAAAGTTTTATCAAAATCGAAGAGGATAACTTTAGCATATAGCTGCGGTATGAATGATCGGTCGAAAAAGTTCTAGTGAGATAAACTTTTTGTTTTAAATGGGATCACTGGGAATTTCGTAATTAACAGTGGTTATTTTATGCTTCGTTTTGCCAGACATCTATATAGTATAGATTCCATAGAAAAGTAAGGTCAAAAAAGTAGTCTTAGTTTGAAAAACTTTTTGTTTTCAATGGAAGCTGCAAGAGGTATACAAAACTTCAGCCAGGAAACCAAAGTTAACTTTCCCCCTATTTTTTTTATTATTTCTTTGAGAGTAACAATATATTCATTGTTCATATGTAATGTGAATGCAGTATGTAATTTATGTTTGATATGTATTAAGGTATGATGTCTTGGAATATTCATAACTCACGGTCATTAAATTCCAGCATAAGTAGGCCAGCAATGAGTCAAGATTTTGCCCAGCACCAATGTTCTAGAGGAGCAGAAATTTTATGAAGTCTTTCTCCGTGTTCATCTGACTCTATAGACTTGCTGTCCAAAATGGAGTAACAAGATCTACATTTGGTTGAGGTTTGGAACTGAAAACCTGAATACTGGAGACACATGAGCAAACCCATAAGAAAAGTTTTAAAAAAAAACGTATGAAAGGAAACTCGAAAAAGTAATGTTTTTAAGCTCGATTCTAGGACCCAAATAGGCAAGATCGTCGAGTTTGGTCGTGTCTTTTTCGTCTCTCCGTTTTAAAGCTGTCGAGGTTTAGGTTTAGGTTTGGTTTAGGTTAAAAGTTTAAGTAGGTTTGAGTTAGCGTTTAGGTTTAGGTTTAGGTTTAGGTTTAGGTTTAGGTTTAGGTTTAGGTTTAGGTTTAGGTTTAGGTTTAGGTTTAGGTTTAGGTTTAGGTTTAGGTTTAGGTTTAGGTTTAGGTTTAGGTTTAGGTTTAGGTTTAGGTTTGGGGTTTAGAGTTTAGGTTTAGGTTTAGGTTTAGGTTTGAGGTTTAGGTTTAGGTTTGAGGTTGAGGTTTAGGTTTAAAGGTTTAGGTTTAGGTTTAGGTTTAGGTTTAGGTTTAGGTTTAGGTATGATTTAGGTTTAGGTTTAGGTTAGGTTTAGGTATAGGTTAAGTTTCAGGTTTAGGTCTTAAGTTTTAGATTTTAAGTTAAGGTTCAGGCCTTAGGATTTAAAGTTAAGGATTTATGCTTAAGCTTTCGATTTTAGGATTTTGGCCTTAAGTTTAGGGTCATAGAATACCACCACAGCAGGTTATAGCTTGTCGTATGAGGCGACTAACATGACAAGGGGATAAAGCAACCC
This sequence comes from Lordiphosa collinella, assembly GCA_018904265.1. Lineage (NCBI taxonomy): Eukaryota > Metazoa > Arthropoda > Insecta > Diptera > Drosophilidae > Lordiphosa > Lordiphosa collinella. The sequence goes on along the minus strand of JAEIFV010001072.1, from coordinate 93,554 downwards.
GTGACCTCCGGCCATGTGCCAGGTATCCCCTGATAGCCACCACACACTGTTTCGGCGACCATCTAACACGCGACTAAGGTAGAGAGCAGTAATGCTTTAGGACACGGCTTCTGAACCCCCTAACGAGATGAAGAACCCTGGGCTGACGGTTAATAGTATTCTAGCACTTCAGTAAGCGGAGTGAATTCTTGCCGAAATGGCTGCTAGGCTAATGCTATTACCGCCCCCGTACCGTTAAAACCTGGCAAATCTCTAAGCACGCTCCTTGATACGTCGCCATTAAGTTGGCAGCATAGGTTCAGATGTAGCATTCCTGATTAACGGATCCGGCTCTGCACACTCGTCCCCATAAAGGCGAGTGTCAACCCTTGCATGGCCTCACTGCTCGCAAAGACAACCATGGGATCATAACGCAACTATGCAACGATCAAGGATAACGACTTAGGAGTTGGGACCCAATTACATCATGAGTAAAACAACACCCCAAATAGAAGGAGAGAGTTGCGATCCGTTCGCAAGAAGGAGTAGAATGGCAGTATCGCCAACTGAAGAAACGCCAATTAAAGAAATGGCAATTGAAGAAACGCAAGCCAACCCGCCGGAATCAAGTGCTATACAGCAAAGCTGCATAGCGCTGCGTGACCTGGGACGCGAAATTGCGAAGTTAGTGGAGATGCTTGAAGATGGCAAACGAAGATCCATCCACCAGCCCATGAGTAACTCCATTGAGAGTATCAGGGCGCCGACGATGCGGTGGCCGACGATGCGGTGGAAAGGATCACTTTGCAAGGGACTGCTCGAAAGAACCGCTGTGCATGCTTTGCAGCGGAAAAAACGAGAACGCGAAGCAATACGCTGGAAGCGGTAGGTGCCCTCAGTTTAGGAGTGCACTAGCCAAGCGATCATGAAGTTCTTACAGCTAAACCTTAACCACTGTGAAGCAGCTCAGACTCTACTAAGACAATCCGTAAAGAAATGGAAAACAGAAGTTGCCATTATATGCGAGCCATATAAAGCAATTGCTGGAAGAGGATGGACTGCAAGCAAATGTGGCAGAGCAGCCATATGGTCCCAAAAAACTCTATCTAAGGAAGTCAACGCAGATCACGTAGGGTTCGTAAGGGCCAAGATTAGCGGCGTCACCATTTATAGTTGCTATGCACCACCGAGCTGGCAATTGGACCAATTTGAAAAAATGCTGGAGGATATAAAGGAGGACGCACGGGGAAGAGCCCCTCTAATCATTGCGGGTGACTTCAATGCTTGGGCGGTGGAGTGGGGCAGCAAGGCAACGAATGCCAGAGGGAAATGCTTTCTGGAATCGCTTTCCTCGCTAGACGTGACCTTAGCGAACGATGGGAAGGAGCTCACTTACTGGAAGGCTGGCAGAGGTTCCATTATGAACCCTGCTTAGTAGCTCAATATGCAGGAAAACTATATGGAAGGTCAGTGAGGAGTTCACGTTCAGCGATCACCAAGCGATTCTCTTTGAAATTCGAGATAGAAGACTCCGAGCAAAACCGAAGACAACAGGCCCGAAATGGAAGGATCGATTCCTTGACGAAGAGACCCTAGTTGACTTCATAAGTCATGCCGACTTGACCTGGACAAGTGAGACAGCTAAAGACATAGGCAACCAGCTATCCCAGAAGATTGCTGAAGCATGTGATTCATCCATGCCAGAAAGGAGAGAAAGCAGACACGGTGCTCCGTGCTATTGGTGGAATGAGGAGATCAGCCGACTGAGGAAAGCCTGCCTCTTAGCGAGACGGCGCTCGCAAAAAGCATGGCACCGCCCAGACTTTGAGGAGAAACTCAAAATCTTCGAAAGAGCTAAGAACATGCTGAAGAAAAGCATAAAAAGAAGCAAGGCCAGGGGCTTCCAACAAATATGCGAGGAGGCAGACATTGGCCCGTGGGGTACGCCCTACAAGATAGCCACCAAAAAAATACAGAGCGCAGTAACTCCACGTGTTACGTGCCCTACTGAGCTCGGAAGAATAGTCGAGGCGCTGTTTCCCCAGCACCCACCACTCGAACAGGAGTATCCCATAGATGCCACGGACCTAGAGCAGGAAGTGTCTGTTGAAGAGGTGATGGCTGCATGTAAGCGCATTGGTGACAAAAAGGCTTCAGGGCCGGACGGCGTACCCAATAAGGCACTAAAGCTCGCGATCGCAACCAGACCAGACGTATTTGCTGAGACGTTTGGAAGATGTCTGCTAGAGGGAGCTTTTCCAAAGAGGTGGAAGCAGCAACGGCTTATCCTACTGCCAAAAGGAGGTAAGCCAGCCGATGACCCGTCAGGATACAGACCGATCTGTCTCCTCGACACAATGGGGAAGATTTTGTGGACGCAGTCAAGTCGGTTGTCGATATTGCAACCAAGGCTATTGAGGGAACTCGGTGGAGATGGGGCACCAAAGAATACTGTGCTGTGGTAACACTGGACATCCGAAATGCCTTTAATTCGGCTAGCTGGTCGCGCATACTAAGGGCATTACAGCAATTTTGAGCACCTACCTACCTACAGCGGATCATATCTAACTACCTGTCAGACAGAGTGCTAGTGTATGATACCGAGGAAGGCCCAAGGCGTTACAGCGTGACGGCAGGTGTCCCACAGGGGTCGGTTCTTGGACCACTTCTGTGGAACATAATGTATGACGAGGTGCTCAGAGTACAACTACCCCAAGGCTGCAAAGCTGATAGGGTTTGCGGATGACCTAGCGCTCGTAGTTGTAGCAAAGAAAATTGGACAGCTGGAGTCAGTTGCAAATGCGGCGATAAGACGAGTGGGCAGTTGGATGAAGGAAGCGGACGGAGGGGGAATTAAACTTCCACCTAACTCATTTTTTCACTGGCCATGGAGGATATGGAGAATACCTGCACAGGTTCAAGCACGAAGACACACCGGAATGTCCGGCCTGCCCAAACGAAAACGAAAATCCACATACCGTGTTGTACCGCTGTATAAGGTACAGGACCAGGCAAGAGTTTGTACCACCCATCGAGGACCTCGTCAGCTACATGTTAGAGTCAGATTCCAACTGGAGAACCATTGGCAAGCTCATTATAGGCATCCAAAACGATCTAAGAAGATGCGAACGAGAGCGACGCACAACAGAGAGTGCCTAAAATAGGCAACCCATCCCCGCGAAGTAATACTTAACGGTGATCCCGCGGGGAATGAGGTGTGCAGTTGTGAGGGGGTGCATTTAATACGTAGGCGCCAACGTTGTTGGTGAATCGTGCATACTGTTGGTACGGGCCAGCAGTATCTTTTGAAGATTTACATCCCCCCATGGCGAATCCATTGAAAAAAAAAAAAACACATACACCGTACACACACATTCACAAACGCAAACACTGGATTTTAAGAAAATGCTTAAGCGGATGAAGGGAATCCAGCAGGAAGTTTATGCACACTTCCAAGAGGTTTCTCATGATGTTTCTTCTCCGAAGGTGTGCTTCAAATGCAAGGCAGTGTTACATCCAGAAGGATGCCCGCAAGTGGAGACAGCTATGCAAACGTCACCCACAGCAGAGAACGGCCACGGTATAGGTACTGAAAGAGCGTCGCAAACGTCGCCAGTCATTACCCAAAGCAGAGCAAATAAGCCGGAAGTCGTGGCGCAGACCCAGTCACAGCCTCAGATCGCCGATTCCGAGGAAGGAAGGAGAAAGAGGAAGGAGAAAGAGAGTGACGCTACGGGACCAAGCGCTAAGCAGGATGGAAGTTAGGTTATGGGTGGCAAAAGGTCAGACCCAATCCGAAACCTAAGCCGAAGCCCAAGCAGAAGCCTAATACAAGGCGCAAGCCGCAGGTGACAAAACCGGATGCCCTCATAATTCGCCCAAAGGGAGATGCCACATACAGCAAGATCCTGAAAATGGTCACTCGCCGCCAGGACGACAAGCTGAGTGGAGTAGGTGTCTGTGTAAATAAAATACGACGTACGGCATATGACTGTCTGCTGCATGAGCTAAGCGGTTTAGGTCTGGAGAACACGGAAGCTCTAAGAGAGGAGGTCCAACAGGTTCTCGGAGAAAGTGCGGAAGCACGAGCCCTTATACCGGAGACGCTCTTAGAGATAAGGGATTTGGACGAACTGTTCACATCGGAAGACGTGTTGGACGCGCTCTCTGCCCAAACTGGTGTGGGGAAAGAGTCATGCTCCATAAAAACCCTCCGAGCTTCCTATGCTGGGACCCAGACTGCTCTTGTGCGGGTTCCCAGTAAGTTAAGGGATCAGCTTCTACGGGTAGAGAAGCTCAAGGTGGGGTGGACTAGGCGCCGAGTTAAAGAGAAAGACACTGGCGGTCCCCAACGGTGCTATGGCTGTCTGGAGATGGGGCACATTGCAACAAACTGCAAAAGTGCCATAGACCGAAATGGGTGCTGCTTTAGATGTGGCGCGACTGGCCACAAAGCCGTCACTTGCAGGAACACCCCAACATGTTTCCTGTGTCGAGACAGAGGCATGAGAGCGCTGAATCATCAAGCAGGCTCTAACAGATGCCCGCTAATGATGTTCGATGGCTCTAAAAAACCCTCACGATGCAACTAATTCAGCTTAACCTGAATCACTGTGTGGCCGCGCATGACCTTCTTGCGCAGACTGTGCACGAGTACGGCATAGACCTGGCCATTCTTAGCGAACCGTACAGACCATACTCCGTTGGCGAGTGGGCATCTGACCATTCCGGCAAAGCGGCGATCTGGATATGCGGAAGTAATTCTCTGCATCTACAACAGGTATTGGCTGCAGATGGCTTCGTCAGAGCAAAAGTAGGAGACCTGTGGGTGTATAGCTGCTATCTTGCTCCTAGTCTGGGGCTTACCGAATTTGAAGCCATCTTGGACGACTTGGTACGCGATGTTAGAGACCGCAGCAGTGTCGTTATAGCCGGCGACTTCAATGCTTGGTCCGAGGAATGGGGGAGCTGCAGGAGTAGTCCCAGGGGACGAGCACTTTTAGAAGCGTTTCCGGTGCTTGACGTGTCGCTTCTAAATGTCGGCTCACAGAACACTTTTACTAGGGGCGGTACTGGTTCAGTGATCGACATAACTTTTGTCAGTAGCTCGCTTCTCCCATCAGCCACATGGAATATTAGCCAGGTGTACTCAGCGAGCGACCATGAGGCTATCATGTGCACCGTCGGCAAAAAGAACACCGGACCCACTAACACGCCTCTGCACAAAGCCTTCTGTGCGAGGTCTCTCTGCAGAGAAAATGCAGTCACGGAGCTGACAAAAATTCGGGTTTCTGGAAGTGCACAGAATATGGCGGATCAGTTGGCAAAACATCTGGAGACGGCTTGCAATGCATGTGTGACTCTGCGCAAACCCTACAAGCGTCACCACATGCCGACTTATTGGTGGAACGACAGCATCGCTGAAGCTCGTCGTTTATGTCTTCGGGCAAGGAGACTAAGTCAGCGATCGCGTGGCAGCGAGTCCTTCCAGCAACTCCATTTGCTGTATCGAGAGTGAAGAAGGGAGCTCAAGACTCTGATTAATCAGAGCAAACGGGAGTGCTTCCTGGACCTATGCGATACTGCGGAGAAAGACCCATGGGGCAGAGCCTATAAAACCGTTGTCAAGCGCCTATATACTGGCAGACTACCAGGTCCTACGGATCCGGAAGCACTCAGAAGCATATTGGACACCCTATTCCCATTCAGGCCTGATGCCTTAAGCAATACGCTTGATCTGGGCCGAGGTCCAGCTTCAGGCCACTTCATAGCTGAGGTCACGGCTGACGAAGTGTGTGCGGCAGCAAACAGCCTCAAGCCCAACAAGGCACCCGGACCAGATGCTGTTCCAAACAGCTTGCTGAAGATGGCTATGACGCTTCGTCCAGAGGTATTTGTCAAGCTGTACAATAAATGCTTGAGGGAATCGACATTTCCAGAAAGATGGAAACTGCAGAGGCTGGTGCTACTCCCGAAGCCTGGCAAGCCCCTAGAGGATGCTTCCTCATACAGGCTCATCTGCCTGCTGGACACAGTTGGCAAAGTTCAGGAAAAATTGCTGTGCAATAGGCTTAACGCTGCTGTAGAGGTGGCAGGCGGTCTTTCACCAAGCCAGTACGGGTTCAGGAAGGCAAAATCAACCATTAACGCCATCGGAAAAGTGGTTGAAATTGCAAAGGAAGCCTTATCTGGAGCGCGGTGGCGAGGGGGCAAAAAGGAGTATTGTCTGATTGTGACCCTAGACGTGAAGAACGCGTTCAACACAGCGGACTGGATGAGCATCCTGAACGCACTAGCGTCGTTCGGTATCCCGGCATACCTGTACGCCTTGATACGCAGCTACTTCACGGGCAGGCATTTGCTATACGAGACAGAGGATGGCATAAAAAGACATGATGTTTCAGCAGGAGTACCCCAGGGCTCAGTTCTAGGGCCTCTTCTATGGAACATCATGTACGACGGCATTCTACGACTACCCTTCCCAACTGGCACCCACATCGTCGGTTTCGCGGATGATGTGGCACTTGTTGTGGTGGCCAAAGAGCTTCAGTTGGCCGAGTCTGCATGCGGCGCAGGTAAAGCCATGGTTTACCGTTGGTTATCGTCAGTGGGACTGGAGCTGGCAGCGCAAAAAACCGAGGCGTTACTGGTCAGCAGCCGCAAAAGAGTAGAAATTGCCACCATCATCGTGGGCACGACAGAAGTGGTTTCAAAGCGCGCCATACGTTACCTTGGAGTCATGATAGACACCAGGCTCTGCTTTCGCGAGCACTTGGAGTACGTTGAGAAGAGGTCTGCAGAGGCATGCAGAGCACTATCTCGCATAATGCCCATCACCCGAGGCCCAAAGCACGAGCGCCGACGACTCCTTATGGGAGTTTGCAAGTCCATAATGCTTTATGCTGCCCCGGTGTGGGCCCACGCATTTGCGGTCCCGAGCTACAGCTGCGGAGTTAGCGGCAGCTAGAGAGGAAAGCCTTAGGAAGTGGCAGAACGCATGAGACTTATCCTCCAAGGGTCGCTGGACGCACAGGCTAGTGCCCAAAATGAAACCGTGGCTTGAGAGACCTCATGGAGAAGTAAACTTTTATCTCACCCAATAACTGAGCGGACATGGATGCTGTAGAAGCTATCTTCACCGCTTCGGGCACGACAGCAGCCCCGAGTGCACATGGTGTAGGGGAGGTACTCTAGAGGATGCACATCACGTCCTTTTCGAGTGTGGACGCTTCGAGCAGCAGAGGCTGGCACTCAGGGAGTCCGCAGGCGAAGAAGTTACCACTAGTAACTTCTGTGATCTAATGGTAGCTAGTGAACGATTCTGGGACGCGACCAGCACTTTCGCAGCCAGTGCCCTAATGGAACTTCGCAGACTGGAGCGATTGAGAAGGACATGAGTAGTTATTATGCGGTTGGGGGCCCCTGCGAAGCATTACCTTGCGGTCGTCCCGCAGGGCACACAACTAATTATATAATATCAAAAATGGTCCTTCTTATGTGATAGGTAGTTTTAGCCATAATAATAAAAATGGAATATAAAAAAAACGCAAACACTCGGACACTCAGCCAGCCAGCCGCACACACACTTTTAGTTATTCTTAGGTACTAATAGGTACTTTTGGGTACCTATAAGTATTTTAGGAACCAATAGGTACTTTAAGGTACTGTAGTATGACCAAATATAATATTCAGCATACCCAACCAATGTAAGGGTATTATAAACCAAACATAGAATAATACACATAGCGACACTTTGTTGCTATAACATACACATAACTCAAGTACATTCGAAACATGATCGCCCACTTATGAGTGGCCCGACCAAAGCGTGGAATATGCAACGTCTGCAATTCTACCGCTTGGCTTGCCTTATGTGTATGTTCAATGTATATGTATTAAGCATATGCATATATGTAAACGGTCAATACAAGCCCCCGCTCTGCCGCTGCCGCGCCAGAGACATATATATACATAAGAATTCTAAGCGGCTGCTCCGCTGCCAGCGTAACTGGCAGCACAGCCCGTAAGCAGCTATGATAAGTCTTTTGTGAAAAACCAAATTCAATTCAATAAAGGAACTCTAAAAGAACGAAACGATGTAGGCGTTTACGTATATATTTTCTTTCTATTTTTTTTCAATTAATAATTCAACTATATACCTACATGGCGACCGTGACTCGAGGTCAGCACAAAACTGAAGATGTGAAAAGTGGATCAAAATAAAAAACCAAACTGAAGATGTGAAACAAATTCAAAACAAGTGAAACAAATACAAAACAAGTGAAACAACATACGATGCCAAATAAAATTGACCTGTGCGAAGACCAGCACCGGTACCGCCTGAGCCCATAGGCCCCGGACATCAGCAGCTGACCTGTGCGAAGACCAGCACCGGTACCGCCTGAGCCCATAGGTCCCGGACATCAGCAGCACCTAATAAAATTGACCTGTGCGAAGACCAGCACCGGTACCGCCTGAGCCCATAGGCCCCGGACAACTACAGCAGAAAAAAAAAACAACAAACGAAAAAGTCAAACTGGATACCGTCAACATTGAGGATTCTGCTCCTTCTGAGCAAAGGGATGCACCGAGTCTGGCTGAAGCCTTAGAGGTGTATCCAAACGATGAACCCCGCCCCCTCACAATAGCTGAGTACAGGGCACGACATGAGAAGAAACCACCGAAAAAAAATAGGGGAAAGTTAACTTCGGCTCGCCCGAAGTTTTGTATACCCTTGCAGCTTCCATTGAAAACAAAACAACTTTTTCTAAGACTACTTTTTGGACCTTACTTTTCTATGGGATCTATACTATATAGACGTCTGATTTCGACCAAACTTGGGGAAATCATGGAAAAGTATAATACACTGTTAATTACGAAATTTAGAGGCGATCCCATTTAAAACCAAAAAGTTTTTCTCACTAGAACTTCTTTTTCGACCGATCATTCATACTGCAGCTATATGCTATAGTCATCCGATTTTGATAAAACTTTGTAGAAATGTGTCCAAAGTATATACATACAATAAGTGAATGCCAATAAAAAAGACGTTTTCATTGAAATCAAAAAAGTTTTCCTCACTCGAACAAGTTTTTCGACCGACCGTTCCTATGGGAGCTATATGCTATAGTCATCCGATTTTGACCAAACTTTGAAGAATTGTGTAAAAGTATAAAAAATGCCAATGTGTATGCCAATGATAAGGACGTTTTGATTAAAAACAAAAAAGTTTTTCTCACTAGAACTAGTTTTTCGACCGGTCGTTCCTATGGGAGCTATATGCTATAGTCATCTGATTTCGACCAAACTTTGTAGAATTGTGTAAAAGTATATAAATTAAGTGTATGCCAATGATAAGGACGTTTTCATTAAAAACAAAAAAGGTTTCCTCTTCGAACTAGTTTTTCGACCGATCGTTCCTATGGGAGCTATATGCTATAGTCATCCGATTTCGACCAAACTTTGAAGAGTTGTGTAAAAGTATATAAAATGCCAATGTGTATGCCAATGATAAGGACGTTTTGATTAAAAACAAAAAAGTTTTTCTCACTAGAACTAGTTTTTCGACCGATCGTTCCTATGGGAGCTATATGCTATAGTCATCCGATTTCGACCAAACTTAGTGAAATCATGGAAAGGGATAGTAAACTAAGAAATACGTACTTTGGGGGCATTTCCATTAAAAACAAAAAAGTTTTTCCCTTTAAGACTACTTTTTCAACCGATCGTTCCTATGGCAGCTATATGCTATAGTTATCAGATCCGGCCGGTTCCGACAAATGTGCAGCGTATATGTACCAGAAGACTTCGTGCAAAGTTTGGATAGGATAGCTTTAAAACTGACGGAGGAGATAGCATAGAAACAGACGGACAGAAGGACAGACTGACAGACGGACAAGGCTAAATCAACTCAGCTCGTCATGCTGACCAAGAATATATATACTTTATGTGGTCGGAGATGCTTCCTTTTATGCGTTACAAACATCCGGACAATTTTATAATACCCTCTGCAAGGGTATAAAAACTAAGCGTGGTGGAAGAGTTTCCTAACTCCAAACTCTTACAACATAGACGACTGGAACTGGATCTTCAAAAGACCTACACCAATGAGGAAGACCGACAACGCTGCCAAGAGCGTATCAACAATATTAACAAACAACTTCGCCAAAAAGAGCGAAGTAACGCAAAAGGGCTGCAGAAATGCGAATGCCCCACTTTGCCATAAATATAAGTTCTCACCCTCAAGTTGAAGCACCCTCAAAGTGCAACTTAAAAAATTCTAAAATCTGTTAGGCTTTTACTAACACATACGGATTGGACAATTGATTGTATAAATAAAAAACTGTCGTACCATCTCTACATAACAAATATCTCTTCCTTTTCTATTTCTACTACTAAGTAAAATGAAGACGAATACATATTTGTAGATTTTCAAAAAAAAAATATTTAAAAATTTTTTTTTTACATTCCCTTCAAAAACAATTATTCCAAATTAATTTGAACAAAATGGGTTGGTCAATGTGGTCAACAATGTCAAAATAGTCGATCATACAGACGACATTTTTTTACTCTGGATATTGCTCCTTATAATGACAATTGTCAGTGTTGCTCAATTAATTTTTTTTTTTTAATTTTAAAAAGAGTACCATTCATCATCCAAACGACTTATAGAAAAGGCCCAGAATTCAGAAATAGGACAATCGGCAGTGAAATAAAAAACAAAAAGAAAAAATGGACTTAAAAAGACCTTAAACACCTACAGAGGTACGAGGTGTGTTCAAAAAGTATCGCGAATTTTGAATTTTCGCGGGTTACGTATATTCGAATTTCGATTTTTTTGTGGCGTTATGTTGGTACTCATGTCTCTCACTTATGCCGACAAGCTCGGCCATTTTGAATGTTCACTTAATTGTTGACAGCTGATTTGCTTGCACGTGTTTTGGATCGTCTTCGATTTTTACCTATATAAAAAAATGGATCAAAGAACCTGTATCAAATTTTGTGTGAAAAACGAAATTAAGTGCGCGGATGTTGACTGTGGCATACGGAGAAGCTACCTTGGACCGAAGCAACGTTTATAGGTGGTACAAAATGTTCTCAGAAGGCCGAGAAGATGTGAACGACGAAGAGCGTGCCGGACGCCCGAGCACTTCAACAACAGACGAAAAAATTAATGAAGTGGAGAAAATGGTATTGGCCAATCGTCGAATCACCGTTAGAGAAGTTGCTGAGGACCTAAACATATCGATTGGCTCGTGCCATTCGATTTTTATCAATGATTTGGGCATGAGATGGGTCGCCGCGAAATTCGTACCAAAATTGCTCAATTGCGACCAAAAACAGCATCGCATGAACATTGCTAATGAGATGTTAAACTCTGTTCGCGACGACCCAAATTTGCTCCAGAGGGTCATAACTGGTGACGAATCGTGGGTTTATGGTTATGACGTGGAAACCAAAGCCCAATCATCTCAATGGAAGCTGCCGCACGAACCAAGACCGAAAAAAGCGCGCCAAGTTCGGTCGAATGTGAAAGTTTTGCTGACCGTTTTCTTCGATTGCAGGGGCGTGGTGCATCATGAGTTCTTGCCACAGGGAAGAACGGTCAATAAGGAATATTACCTGCAAGTTATGCGCAATTTGCGCGAAGCAATCCGCCAGAAACGCCCGGATTTGAGGAAGAAACAAAAGTTGGCTTTTGCACCACGATGAACGCCTCTGCTCACACATCGTTGCTTGTGCGCGACTTTTTGGCCAAAAACAACACACTAATGATGCCGCAGCCACCGTATTCCCAGATCTGGCCCCTGTGACTTTTTCTTGTCCTAAACTGAAGAGGCCCATAAAATGACAGACGTTACGCTACGCTGCCGAACAGGTCGGACGTGTTTTTGTCGCGCCTCGGTTTAAATCGTTGTAAAAGTGCTTAATTCGGTTGTTACAATAAACAATTTCGACCCGCGATAAAAGACGCTAATGGCATCTAGGACATTCATAGGCATTCATGCTTATGTTGTCCAAAAAATATCTAATAGTTAATATTTAACTAAACAATGAGTGGGCCTAGCCCTCGCTCATTAACCCCTCGCCAAAACAAAACAAACAATCGAAGTGCATACTTCTCATTCTCTTATGAGTCAAAACACACTAACAACAATCTAAGACCCGATGAAGAAATGATGCCGAGATCTGCCTCTCCAACTTTGCCCAGTGCAAGTTGCTCAGCTCCATGGAGCGCTCAGTGCGCCTCTCCCGTAACTCCGCTCTCAACAACAACAACCACTACTACAGCCCAAGCTTCACCGTTTCTGCTCTCCACACTCCCGCCTACAATTATGCCAACATCAACGGTTACAACAACAACATCAACAATTACAGCGACGACGGCAACAGTTAGCTCTCTCCGCTCCTCTCTCACCACACCAGCTTCAACATATGCAACTGCACAAACTGCTACAAACACACATACGCAAGTACAAAAATCAAACAATACTAATACAAAAATGTCAACTCAGCACGACCTCCCGCAAAATCATACACAACGAAATGCAACACCCACTACCCGCTCGTATGTGCAGACTGGCATCGATCGGTATGTACAAATAAACAAACGCAAATTAAGCCCGCAAAACAAAAACAGCGGCAACATTTCAAAGATAAACAAAACAAGCGATACACCTGTGGACAAAGATCCCCTCACTGGGAATAGGTTCCAAATTCTTGGCCAACAGTCTGATGCTGAGTGTGAAGAAAAGGCTCCAAATGCCCCTAAACCAAAGCCTCCACCCATTTATATAAGGGATAGCAACTGTGCGGCCCTAGTCACAAAGCTTGTATCGCTAATAGGCAACAACAACTTTTATGTAACATCCGTCAACAAAGGCAATATCCGCGAAACAAAGCTCCAAGTCAACACCGAAGAAAATTATCGAGCAGTCGAAAAATGCCTAAGAGCTGAAAAAAAAGCTACTACACCTACCAACTAAAAAGTAGCAAGGGTCTACAAGTAGTAATCAAGGGCATTGAATCAAGTGTACCTGTAACGGAAGTCGCTTCTGCCTTGGAGGAAAAGGGATTCAAGGTCAAGTCCGTTATAAACTTAATAAACAGGGACAAAAAACCACAGCCACTATTCAAAATTGAACTAAGCCCGGAAGACACAGCTCCAAAAAATAATGAAGTGCACCCAATTTACAAACTACCTTTCTTATTGCACCGCAGAATAACCGTAGAGGAGCCGCACAAACGCACAAATCCAGTGCAATGTACCAATTGCCAAGAATTTGGGCACACAAAAGCCTACTGCACCCTGCGATCAGTTTGTGTAGCATGCGGAGAGCTGCACAACACTGCCTCATGCCCTGCTAACAAGGAGGATCCATCTGTCAAAAAATGCAGTAACTGTGGAGGTAACCACACTGCAAACTACAGAGGTTGCCCAGTCTACAAAGATCTGAAGAGCAGGATTAATACGCGCACAGAATTTGCCCGATCCAATGGAAACCTTAATCAGTTCACACCCTCGCAGTCGACCCCTGGAGTCTTCTTCACCAAAGCTACGAGACCGACCTTTGCCCCAACGACTACAACCCAAGGTGTTTCTTTCGCAAGCGCCTTGAAACTAGGAAATGATAGACCCGCACCCATATCTACGGTTTCGCATGAAATTCGAAGTGAGCCGACACTGCCATCAAAACAAGCGGAACAACCATCAAACTATAGTAGCTTAGAAACTATGTTTCTATCGCTACAGCAGACGCTGAAGGATTTTATGGTATTTATGCAAAACGCAATGCAAGAACAAATGAGAACGCAAGGAATTCTCATTCAAATGCTCACTTCGCAACAATCCAAATAATGGCTCTCCTACGAGTTTCACTCTGGAATGCAAATGGCATTCCCCGCCACAAAGTGGAGTTATCAAAATTTCTCCAAGACAATGAAATCGACATAATGCTTCTTGCAGAAACTCACTTGACGGACCGATACAATTTTCAATTACCTGGGTATGCATTTTACGGCACAAATCACCCAGATGGCAAAGCCCATGGTGGCACTGGCATCCTCGTCAGAAGCCGCATCAAGCATTACCCACTATCAGGATTTTCGGAAAACTACCTACAAGCCACATCGATATGTGTAGAGTCTAAACGAGGCAATATCACTCTGTCCGCGGTTTACTGTCCCCCACGTTTCGCAATATCAGAAAATCAATTCCTAGATTTCTTTAATACACTTGGTCAACGCTTCTTGGCTGCGGGTGACTATAATTCGAAACATCCCCACTGGGGCTCCAGACTGACCAATCCCAAAGGGAAGCAACTCTACAGCGTACTCACGCGCGCATCAAACAAACTCGACTATGTATCTCCGGGTAGGCCTACATACTGGCCGGCAGATCCAAAGAAATTACCCGATCTTATAGACTTTGCTATAACAAGAAAAGTTCCACAAAACTTGGTAACTGCAGAAGCCCTTGCCGACTTGTCGTCAGACCATTCTCCAATAATATTCACCCTTCTGGAGTGCCCTCATGTTAGAGAATATCCTCGGAGACTGACATCACACAAGACAAACTGGCTCAAATACAAAAAATATATCAGCAGTCACATCGAGCTGAGCCCAACCATAAACAGCGAAGAAGACATCGACAATACTGTTCAAGCCCTCACCTCTATCATTACTGCCGCTGCTCATCACTCAAACCCCCAAACGACAACAACAGCACCTCAGCAAGATCGTAGATTGACAAACAGTTACATTGACCGGCTGGTCACAGAAAAGCGGCGTGCAAGAAGAGAATGGCAAAGCTTTAGATCGCCTGCCGCAAAAAATCGTCTGAGACTTGCAGAACGCGTACTTCGCAAAGCACTCGAAGCCGAAGAGCAGCTAGCACATAGCCGTTATATCGAAAAATTATCGCCTACAAGCACCAAATTTCCCCTATGGAGGGCACGCGCCAGCATAAAGCCACCTGCAAAGGTAGACACGCCTCTAAGAGATCAGACAGGAAGATGGGCCCGCAGCGACGAAGAAAAGGCAACTGTCTTTGCACTTCACCTTAGAAATGTTTTCCAGCCAAATCCTCCAACCAATGGCTATGAACTTCCATTGGTTCCGACCGCCGCACAAACTGACCCAATCAAAGTTCATTCGCTAGAAATAAAAAACGCCATCGGAGAGCTAAATCCCAGAAAAGCTCCTGGACATGACCTTATTACACCTAAAATGATTATGGAACTTCCAAGTCCCGCCATTACATATATCTCAAGACTTTTCAATGCTGTTCTGCGATGTGGATACTTTCCAACTCAGTGGAGGAGGTCCACAATCATAATGATTCAGAAACCAGGAAAAGATAAAACACAAGCGTCATCATACAGACCCATTAGTCTGCTACCTTGCCTGTCAAAACTATTTGAGAAGATCCTACTCAGTAAAATTGATGCCCATACACAAAATATCATTCCCTCACATCAATTTGGGTTTAGAGCAAAGCACGGGACTATTGAGCAAGTCAACCGTTTAACTTCAGACATTCGGACTGCGTTTGAGCACCACGAATACTGCTCTGCAATTTTCTTAGATGTTGCCCAAGCATTTGACCGCGTTTGGTTGGATGGTCTTATATTCAAGATAAGGACAATGCTTCCCCCAAATACTCACAAAGTCCTAGAAAGTTACGTCAGTAACAGAGTATTTACAGTTCGTCAAAATGAGTACACAACGGAAGAGTTCACTATAGGAGCCGGAGTGCCGCAGGGTAGCGTACTCGGTCCTCTCCTATATGTAATGTACACTGCCGACATACCAACAGACCCTCGACTTACAATAAGTACTTTTGCGGATGATACGGCAATATTAAGCAGATCACGATGTCCAATTAACGCAACAAGTCTGCTGGCAAGCCACCTAGCTAATGTGGAAGAGTGGCTGGCCAACTGGCGCATAAAAATCAACGAGCAAAAGTGTAAGCATGTGACGTTCACACTCAACAGAAGCACCTGTCCTCAGCTATCCTTAAATGCAACACAGATCCCGCAATCAAACGATGTTGTATACCTAGGTGTGCACCTCGATAGAAGGCTCACATGGCGCAAACACATAGAGTCGAAAAAGCTTCAAATCAAGCTAAAGGCCAACAGCCTTCACTGGCTAATCAACTCCCGTTCCCCTCTTAAACTGGAATATAAAGTCCTACTGTACAAAAGCATCATAAAGCCTGTCTGGACGTATGGCTCGCAGTTATGGGGAAATGCCTGTGCGAGCAGTGTGGACATCCTCCAAAGATCACAGTCAAGAATTCTCAGAACCATCACTGGAGCGCCATGGTACATTCGCAATGAGTGTATCCACAACGATCTCAGCATCCCATTGGTCGAAACTGAAATAGAGCAACTTAAACAAAAATATTCTGAGAAGCTTCTTACCCACCCAAATCAACTTGCAAAATCTCTTTCCATGCTAGCAACGCATTCTCGTCTCAGGAGAAATGACCTACCAACCCAGCGACTGAATTGAAGGGCCGCAGAACACAAACTATCTCCAACAGGGGATGGTTTATAAAATAGTTTCTAGATTAAGATCCGAAAAATTATTGTTAGTCTCATTAAGAGAAGATTCAATAAATACAAAATAAGCTTAAAAAAAAAAAAAAAAAATCTTTATTTAATATGGCAAACAACTAGCGAGCAAAAATCTACCTCATCGGATACACAAACTATTCGAGAATCAGATTGAAAATATATCCATCTTCAGATGACATAACGTCAGCCAACAGAATTACAAAATCATAATAAAAAAAATAAAATAAAAAAAAAAAAAAAAATAAAAAAAAAAAAAAAAAAAAAAAAATTAATAAAAAAAAATAAATTAAAAAATAATATTAATAAATAAAATAAAAAACAGAAAATTTAAAAAAAAAAAATTATTCTCCATAAAATTATAAAAAAAATGTAAAAATAAATAAATAAAAAGTTAAAATTTAAATAATAAAAACAGACCTGTTATAAGAGTACTGTTAAAAATATACAACCATATTGTAATTCTTTTAAATAGTTTAAAAAATATAGACAAAAGTGTTACCATTTTAAGCTATTTAGTTGCTAGGTCAGCATTTTTAGCAATTTTTTAATAGTGAAATTTAGCTTATAACGTGTAACGAATGAACAGCTAAAAAATACAAACAGACCCACGTCTGCACATCAGACACCCACCCGTCGGCTTGGGGGGGGGGGAGGTTGGTTTAACACATATATCTTATTGTTATATTAACATGATTAGAAAAATAACGTGCTGCGACAAAAATAAGAATGCTAGAGAACTAAAGAATGGTAGATAATAGACTATTCCAGATCACTCACAAAAGGATAGAGAGAAAAGAAAGGAAGAAGAGAAGAGAGAGAGAGAGTTATGGTGTGCGAAGCCACTGGTGGAATTGTGGTCGCATATTGCCCGCCCTACCTTTGATCACCAGCCTCAGAATGCATCTGGGTGATCCCTTTAGCAACGGCCTACGACGGCGAGAACGTTGGCTTGAGTTCAAAATTCATTTACTTCATATTCATTATAAATTTTAATTTAGCATAAAAGTATAAGGGGTTACAAGAGAATCCCATCTTTGGGGTTAGATTTCAGTTTAAGGAACATAAAAAATAACAAAAGAGAATTATATTCTAATTGGTTCCGATAAGGGTGTAAATAAATTTAATGAAAAATTTTATTTTTTTAATTTAAATCAAATAATTTTTAAAAGTAATATTTAATTTCTTTCAGTTTAATTTACTTTACTTTTTCAAAAGTTTTACCTAAATTTCCTTTCTGAAGCCAAGACTAATTTAATTTAAGATGAATTAAATTTAATTTTGATTCAATTTAATTTCAGTTTCGATTTCATTTTGGTTTTCATACTGGGGTTTTACTGTACCGATGGCTTGCGAGAATTTAATAAGAAAAATGGAATTCAGAATAAGTAATATGGCTTTCTTAAATAGTGAGCAAAAAGGAAAAATCAAAACCACAATTTAAACAGGACGTATGCATATCACTTTTGCCTATGAAGGCCAATTTTACTTTATGTGCAACACTCACATTTATTTATCCAGCGACGAAAGATCGATCTCCCGGCGATGATTCCTGTAATATAAAAGATTTTTAGGATATGCATTTCTTCCTGCTAGTTTGTTTTTCATTTCTTTTCATTTCATTTCTAATTATTTTTACACATTTATAGCACTATTACTTTCTTAATTTTCTTTCCTTATATTTTTTTTCCAATAGGGTTTTCTATAAATTAAATAGCAAAAATCAATTTAATGAAAACCATTAAAAGTGGTTTGAACCCAAAAAAAATGATAGTTTAAAGAAACCAAAAGAAAATGAAAACGAAAATTAAACGGAAAAAATTTCCACTTAGCACTTAGAGGTTATGTTCTTTGGGACATCTCGGGCGGGAATCACAAAATGGTTGACTCTGGATAGGAACTCAAATTTCCATGGATGCACCCGAGGCGAAAGACTTTTGAAGTTGTTTGCTGGCTGATGCTAAGCTGGCATCCAGCTAGTGGGCCATCCCAGCAGTGGATTAGAGACGCTTGTTAGGTTAGGTTCGACTCGGTTAGGGCGACGCTAGGTTGGTTAGGGCCGACTCTTGGTTAGGTCGAACTGGTTGGTTAGGGCCGACTCTGGTGTTTAGGGCGAACTAAAGATGTTTAGGCAGACAGGGTTAGGCCTCCCGATGGTGTTTAATCAGACATAGAACAAGCCGCCGGAGTCTTGAGGTTAGGACAGACCTGGTAGCGGCAGCGCAGCCTGCAAACAAGCCGGTTGATTTTGCACTCGCAAGCACTGGGGCTGCGTGCAGACTTAAGCCGTTCCAAATGGCAAACAAAAATATAACGAGGAATCCACCTGGGATCGGGACGCTGGTCGCGGTGAGACCTGGTTTACAGTCGAGAAATTAGAATGTGTGAGGGCTGATGCACCCTTAACTCACCACAACACAATAGTTAACACTCGCACTAAATCCTTCAACTTGGATTACTTATACGCGCACAATGGGGCTTATTAAATCCTTTTGATAGGCACAATAAAAAAAATCCTCTTTTGAGGTTGTATAGAGTTTTCCTTTTTTTCTCGATTGACTTCTTCCCGCTACACTTGTTGTCGCTTTGGCTGATTTGTCGAGAAAGAGCGGGACTGGGAAACGAATGTACATATGTATGTGTACAAGAGCTTTTGGGCTGAGAATTCGCCGTCAAAACAGCTTTTGATCACGATAAATATACATATATACAAACAAACTAACAGTTATTTTAGTTTTCGGGCTAAAACCGCTAAAAGTACAAAGATAGTGTTGTCTACTTTAGGATCGCACTTTAATAAATGTTTCCCAAAATCGATTCCATACATTTCGAATCAAAAAAAAAAATACCTGTTAAATTTAGGAATACGAGAATGCTTCAGGCGCCGTTACAAAATTTTCGGAAATGCTATTAGCTATAAATCTAGCAACTTTAAATTTATGTTTAGCTATTTCTAGCAATTTTTATATTCTTAAGACGAAGTCCAAAATAACGCATATTAAATTGGTTAGAAACCTTTGCTATAGAACTTCCCCTGAGTAAAAAGTCTTAGAAGTGAATTTCCGAGTGATATTTTAAGGCATAATCATTAGAAATTGTTTTAGTTCATAAGTGATTTTAGTTGAGTTTCACCACTCATGAGATTTAGTACTTCAATTTATGCCTAAAAAGCGAAAGTCATTAAAGATCGCATGCCAGCATTAGATTTATGAGCGAAAAGCAAGCAAGGAAAGTCATGTTTTTAGTACCAACTTTTCCAAGTCAGCGCTTATTTTAGTACTGATTCGGTACTGAACCTCCTGACGGGTTCTATCCACAGTAGTGATAATCGTATGAAAACATTCAGGGTGTCTTCAGTCTTTATATTCTGTCGTAGCAATTGACTACAATGAATTGACAAAATATTTTTATTTATTATAATGAGCAAAAAAACGTCCTTTTTGAAGAATTGGTTAGTGGTAGCAACTTGAAAAGCCAATTGGGGTAACTGTTTCCTTCGATCCACCGCGAATTAAGAAGAATTATCATGCAAAAAATTTCCGGCGGTCATTCATGGTTTCTTTTTTAAATTAAAATTAAAGTTTGCAGATTCTGTACCGAAATTACGTATAAGAGACAATTACCGTAATTTTAAGTTAAGTTGGATTTTTAAGTTGGATTTTTACCCTTTACAATTTTTAGCTGTTTCTAGCAATTTTTTTGCGCACACCTATCAGCTTTTGGATCTCTTATTCTAGCAACACTGTTCTAGAGCGGTTTGCAAATCTCATTTAAAGTATTTTTGTTTTCGAACTCATTACAAATTAATTTTTTACAAAAAAACTATTGGATTTCAGTCCGAAAACAACAGTTCTTTTAAGTTTTAGTTTTTAGCTAATTTTTTAGCAGTTATTTTTTATTTTTATCTATTTCTAGCAATTTTTTTTTTTAATCTAGCAACTTTTGAACCTCATATTCTGGCAACACTGTACGACCACAAAGATAAACTAACAAACAAACATTGGTCACAGGTATCTAAAGTCGTAATCAAATTCAGATTAAACTTGATATCTGTAAAAACGAGACATAATTTGGATATTTCAATACCAACCGTCATAAACACCGATCTAACAATCGAAACAGGTGAGAAACCAGAATCGATAGATCAAGAAATAATTGATTCAGAAGACGAATCAGAAACAGAACTTGACGAAAAGATTTACATGATTTGACAATTCCAGCTGTAATAACATTACCAGAGCTGTCTGATCAAGAAGATTCAACTTCAACATCATCTTCTAGTGTAATCGAACAAAAACCATTCACAATGACTGACACATCAGTCGATGACAATAAAAAAAAAAAAAAAAAAAAAAAAAAAAAAAAAAAAAAAAAAAGAAAACAAAAGAAAACAACAAGAAAAAATAAACACAAAAAGAAAAAAAAAAACACAGAAATCCCATTTTTGCCAAAAAAGTCCAAAAAATTAAGCTACACATTGCAATTTGGCCCATAATTTGAGTGGAAAAATGAAATTTGAAAAAATATAAAGATTGCACCTACCGCCATACAAATCCGCCAACAAAGAGTATTAATTTTTGAAACAGTGTTTGGAATAAAATTTAGATATAATGGACAATTATTATTTATTTCAATTAAAAAAGCATCTTATCATAATCAGACGATCTTTTTTTCAGGAAAGTTGACGCCGGAGACGGTGATTCAAAATTGCAATAAGTCTTGTGGAAGTGGTATTTTTGTTTTATTTATTATTTATTAAAAGATAAAGGGATTGATGTATCAAGCCTGTGAAAAACGTCATCATATTATTAAGAGATATTTTGTGGCATGTGATTCGATTGTTTATAGTATTTATTTGGGCCTGGGCGTTTTCAAGACACAAAGGAAGAATGCATTTTTATTATTTGGTATCGTGAACCAACAATTTATGCACGGTCGCTGACAGGGGGTACCAAGGATAGTGTTAGTAAGGAAGCAGTTTTTCACACAATTTTAAATTTGATAGCGCTTTTTTAACTCGCAGGAAAGATTGGTAAATTACCAAAAAATGTGGAACTTATGAGGACTTTTACGTCAAACTGCAATATTGAACTAAACAACGTAAAATCGGAAAATAATTCTTGCGGTATTTCCATCATTCGAGTTACCACAACATTTTGTTTGGGATTGTTATATGTACGCAAACTTCAATAATTTATTTAAATGTTTTGCGGCTTCAACATTTTGGCTTTATCGTCCTGCTGGTGTAAGCACACTTTTTAAAGGTGCTGTGTTGTAGGATATATTAAAACAAATTCAGAAGCCGTATCAGGCATGCAGGGGACTAACCCATAGTGAAGTGTTATTTTTGTGCAAATATTGTCGAATAGATAGTGGTGGTTGTTAAAAATGTTTTGATTGACCGCAAAGGGCAACAGTGAGAGGAGGTTGTTCCCAAGGAATGTTTAATATTATATTATTCATAGGTCAGAAAATCAAAAAAATACAATTGAGTAATTATTCGAAATTCAAGCGGTTTAGATTGCTTATTTGCTGGTCAAATTGAATTTTTGATTTAAAAGCGTCCTTGGTTTTTTTAAAATGATTTTAAGGCCTGAAAACATGACTGTGGATTCGATTTTCAAATGATTTCATAATTGTTGTAAAGTAGTGGTATAAGGGTGTAGTGACAAAGAGCGATTGGTCTTGGCAGGCTCATTTTATTGTATTGTGTTGTAAAGTTTGACGCGTGAGAACCATCAAATCGTAGTCGCAGAAAAGTTTAACCTGAGAAAGATGAGAGGTGACCCCAAAGAAAGTTTTGTAAATAATGATTGGAGGTGGTATGGTTTAAATAAATTTTGAAGTGATATAGCTACGATTTTAACAGAATTTTTGTGGTTGATTGTGATTTGGTGTGTAGCTTTTTAAGTCGGGTATATGTCACAATTTTTGAATGCACATTGTGAACGCAGTTATATGATTTTGAAAGAATGTCAGCAAAAGGTAAGGTTATTGTGTAAAGGAAGGTTTTTGATTAGAGTGTTTTAGTAGATTTAGGGGGGTTTTTAAGGTTTGTTGAAAACAAACGACAAGTTTAGGGGTTTTTGCAGAAATGAGGTGGTGTAGAAGAGGCAGTTTTTGATAAACAGGTCGCTGCTTTTTTGTTGTGATTTTCATCTGTATTTAAACGAGGCCGACCGCTTAATTTTAAGTTGGTTTTGAGTTGACACATTTTTAATTAAATGTAAAAGTTTACAAGATAGTGTGGTGCTTTTTTTAAAGGAATCAGTGTACAGTTGAAGTCTTTACAAATTTGAAAATAGATTGTTTTTTAGTCGGGATATATTTGTTGGAGAGGTAAGGCAATGTTAAGACAGACGCACCGCAGTTTTTTTTTTCTTCAAACGTAAAATTTTTCGGCAAAAAAGATTGTTGAATGATTAATTTATTTTGAAATGGCGCAAATATGCGCAAAATGTTAAAACCACCTCATTGTGCACATGTTAAAGATTAATTTGACATTTAAATAACAAAAAAAAAAAAAAAAAAAAAAAAAAAAAATTATTAAATCTTAAAACTTTTTATTCAAACAGTTAATAATATATAACAAAAAATTTTTTTTAAACACAATATGATAATAACTAAGAAAAAAATATTAACAATACTGGCTAAGGTATTTAGAATTCAAAAATAAAGAGATATATAATAAATATTTTTGACTTTTGGCAAAAATGGGCTTCACAATGACTGTAAAACTAAAAACAATTTTTGAAGGCAGGGTACGTTCAAATTCGAAAATGAAGCTATCACCAAATACATCCATTGCAGTACAGAAATGACTGGCAATCCCAGCTCTGTATTATATGCACAAAGAGGACACGCCTACCGAGGTAATAACTTTAGAGGTAACTACCGAGGTAGAGAAAACAACTCAAATTGTCGTGGTAACTATAACCAAAATTACAAGAATTACAACAATAATGGTAATTATAACCAAAACTACCGAAATTACTACAATAATAGAGGAAATTATAGAGGTAATTTCCGTGGTAATAATCGAAATAATCGGCAATAATGGCAATAACAATGTTCGAGTAACCCAGACCAACTCGAAAACCAACAAAAACAAAAAGATATTCACTACGAAAAGCCAAAGTACACACTATAAATCTAAACCTCAGTATCTTTATTAAAATAAACAATAAAAAAACAGGAAAATCTTATACATTATTGTTAGACACTGGTGCCGATATATCCATATTAAAAGAAAATGGCGATACATTTGAAAATATTAATTCAAACACATCAACACAAATATCAGGAATTGATAAAGGTTCTATTTTTTCTAAAGGCTTAACATTCGTAGAACTATCTACTGGAAAATATGTCATTCCTCACGACTTTCAAATAGTCGGACACGATTTCCCAATACCTAGCGATGGCATTATTGGTATGGATTTCTTCAAAATGTACAATTGCCAATTAGATTGCACACAAAGATGTGATTCTCTAATACTTCGGCCTAATAATCTCAATTATCCAATAAATTTACCAATATTTCACACTTGTGATAATAACGCCACAATACTTCCAGCACGATCTGAAGTAGTCCGTCAAATTAAAAATTCCTCACTGGAAAAAAAATATTCTAATCCCAAATCAAGAAATTGATAAAGGAATATATGTTGCAAATACAATTTCCGATAATCAACACACGCTTGTCCGAATACTGAATACCACAAATTCTGTGAAAATTGTAAACCTTAATGACATTAAAATAGAAAAGCTAAGTGACTATGAAATAGTCCACGATATTAGCAAAGAACGTCAAGAAAAAGTGATGAAAAAGTTAACAAAAAACTTTCCAAAATTATTTAAAAAACAAGTAAGGGGGCTGCAGTCGTGGGCCCCGACTACAAAATACCCTGTTCCATTGATTTCGTGTGTTTTTTCTTTACATTCAGACACACTCACACATACTCATACTCCAACAAACACACAAACGCATGGCATGCGGCCGCGCGCGATAATTGACAATGCAAGACCCCCCCTCTCTCCCACTAGCAAAATTGATTCGTATATAACTTCGGTATTTATTGTCCGATCTTAGTGATCTTTTCAGAATAGATAGATATTGGGCCTTACTTGATATATGTAAAGTTTGGAAGGTCTATCTTAATTGTGGCTCTGACAGTATTTTGCGCTTAAAGGGGGGAGGGGGAGGAATTTTCCAAATCTGAAACAAACTCGTTTTGAATCGGGTATACACATATCTACATGCAAAAATTTGTGGCTCTAGCTCTTATAGTCTCTGAGAAACACGCGTTCATACGGACAGACGGACGGACAGACGGACAGACGGACAGGGCTAAATCGACTCGGCTGTTGATGCTGATCAAGAATATATATACTTTATAGGGTCGTAAATGCTTCCTTCTACCTGTTACATACTTTTGCACAACTTCATGATCCCCCTTTTCCCATTTTCAATGGGAACAGGGTATAAAAA
The DNA here is from genome assembly GCA_018904265.1 of Lordiphosa collinella. Taxonomy (NCBI): domain Eukaryota; kingdom Metazoa; phylum Arthropoda; class Insecta; order Diptera; family Drosophilidae; genus Lordiphosa; species Lordiphosa collinella. Next base: position 68,501 of record JAEIFV010001072.1, on the reverse strand, counting down.
ACAATTTAAAGATCTATGCACCAAGTACACCAAGTCGGACTAGAAACCGAATCTATTACGACAAATAATTTTTATAAACAAGAACTAAGACTAAAAGATACTGAGCCAGTGTACATTAAAAATTACAGAATTCCTCATAATCATAAAGAAGAAGTTACAAAGCAAGTCGAAAAACTCATCTCTGACAAAATAGTAGAACCGTCCGTTTCAGAATATAACAGTCCAATACTACTTGTTCCCAAAAAAGGATTACCAGGTTCCGATACCAAGAGATGGCGATAGGTTATAGACTATCGTCAAATAAATAAAAAACTACTTTCCGATCAATTTCCGTTACCAAGAATAGATGACATTCTTGACCAATTAGGCAGAGCCAAATATTTTTCATGTTTGGACTTAATGTCCGGTTTTCACCAAATAGAGCTGAAAGAACACTCTCGAAATATTACATCTTTCTCAACGAGCAATGGCTCATATCGATTCACACGATTACCATATGGCTTAAAGATAGCGCCAAATTCTTTTCAAAGAATGATGACAATAGCTTTCTCTGGATTAGACCCTTCACAAGCATTCTTGTATATGGATGACTTAATAGTCATCGGTTGCTCCGAAAATCACATGATCAAAATCCTAACAAATGTCTTTGATTTGTGTAGGAAACACAACCTTAAACTACATCCAGAAAAATGCACATTCTTCATGCATGAAGTGACTTTTCTAGGTCATAAATGTACTGATCAAGGTATTTTGCCAGATGACAAAAAATATGATGTCATTGAAAAATACCCAGTCCCTACAGACGCAGATAGCGCTAGAAGATTTGTTGCATTTTGCAATTATTACAGACGTTTTAAAAAAAACTTTGCAGATTACTCACGTCTCATAACAAGATTATGTAAAAAGAATGTAAAGTTTGAATGGTCCGATGAATTTCAAAAAGCATTCGATTATTTAAAAAAAAGCTCTAATAAAGCCCACTCTACTAAAATACCCAGATTTTAATAAAGAATTTTGCATTATAACAGATGCGAGTAAACAAGCCTGCGGAGCAGTTTTAACTCAAAGCTTCTCGTTCATTTACAGCAATTCACTGGGCAATAACTCATTTTCGACCATATATATATGGCAAACATTTTACAATTAAAACCAGGGATTGCAAATAAGAGTTATGAGTTCATAAAAATCGAACCTTAAAGAAATAATTTAGATGAATGAAAATATCTTAGATATACTAATTCAGGGTCCAGGATTCTGTTGGCAGGATAAACCTTTATTTTTAATTTTTATTATAAAAATTAATTTTAACTCTTATTTTTGATTTAAAAAAATAAATTACAAAATAATAATTAAATTTCAATTTTTATTTAAAAATCATAATGTAACGCTTATTTTCAATTTTTATAATAATAATTTAATTGAAATAAAAATTGAAAATAAAAATTATTTTTCAATTTTTAAAATAAAAAAAATTATTTTTCAATTTTTATAAAAAAATCGAAAAATAAAGATTATTTTTCAATTTTTATTATAAAAATTGAAAATAAAAATTGAAAGTAAATATCTTTAGAACCGGGTGGAGTATTACCAAAATTTAAAAACATTCATGATGTGTGGCTCAATACCTTTCATATGATACATCACATGTCCTGAAAGGACCAACATTAAGGATCCTTAAGGTATAACTTCATGTGAGCAAAAAAAAAATTAACAAATCGGTGGCAAGCAAAAAAGTGACTTATATCAAAGACATATAGATATTATAGATGACGCATGTGAAAAAGCGAATGTTCCAGGTTGCAGACATTGGATACCAATTTTCGCTTTTGTCAGCCTTTACAAAGATACATATATTAAAGTTTAACTGGTCGGATATTAAAATATAAGTTGGCTGAGTGGTTAGGTATGCCGCCTTACATTCTTGGTTTGTTGGTTCAAGTCCCCGTTAAAAATTTTTTTTTTCTTTTTTTCGGCTCAGCGGAAACGAAAAATGTACATAGACGGGAGGTAGGTTTCTCACTGCACAACGACTGGAGCAGTGGCCGAATATTTGCCAATTATAACATTAAGTGATTTTGTTTTTAATAGTCTGTTATAGCTAACACCCAAATGGATACTAAAACTAGTTTGTCGACCGATCGTTCCTGTAACTTAGGCCGTCGGGGGGGGGGGGGGGGGGGGGAATTTTTTTTGTAGTGGGGGAAAACGCGTTAGGGATAAAAGTAAAGGAATCGATAGGAAAACGTATGGAGCGGCCAATTTTTCACTGAGTGGCAACGCCATAGCGACTGGGGAACACTGGGGAACAGTGGCGCCTCCTAGGAAAAGTTTGAAGTTTGAAGTTAGCCTTAAAACCGTTTCGCTCTCTCCTCTCACCCACATTGCATTAGAGTGCGTTTTAAGCGGCCAATGACCCGATCTGCAATGACTTTGGAGTAGGTCAGGGACAGGGACAAATTGGGAAGCGGAACAAGGTAACAAAAAGGGAAACGGACGTTGGCGCGACCGCAGACAAAGTCAAGTCGTTGGTGTCATCCGACTGCTGGAAAAAAAATCAAAAGAAAATAAATCTTTAATTTTACCGTCAGCAAGCATAAGCAGCAAAACGATTTTTATTTCCAAATTAGTTAAATTTTAATCAGTGATCTAAGGGAACAAAAAAACTTGAGTTAAATAAAAACAAAAAAAAACCAACCCGAACGGTCAGTTATTAGTGCTCATGCCTTATTCGATTTTCTTTTCCCTTCTCGTAGCGTGGTTGCGAATCAAAAGTGTCCGGCCACGGTTCATTTTGGCCAACTGTGATTGTGGCTGTGCAGCTTCCAAGCCCAACAGACTCCCCCTCTATTCGATCTTGGTGGAAATATCCGAGTTCTGGTCAGCTAAGGAGTGAGGAGTGGCGGATTGACCACTTAGCGGCTACAGGGTGTAAAGCGAGAAAGCAGGCGATCAGGAAAAAAATCTGTGAGTGTGTTCCGAGGCGTGCTGATCCGGACGAGAAATTCCGGGTCGAGGCGACGAGGAGCTATACAAAATTTTAAATTCCCACCAAGCCTCCCAAGAACACCAATAGTTGTACGGAGCATATTTTTTTCTTATTATTTTTTTTTGCATTTATTTTAATGGCAAAAAAAACACACATACAAACACACACACAAATAGCAGAAAACTTAAAATAAAAAAAAAGTTATAAAAATAATAGGAATAACTTACCTGAAAGGAATACTTAACTCTGTAAAAAAGGAAAAAATTAGGATAATCAAAAAAAATAGAGATAAACTAAAATTATCGCCTACATTCTAAATTAACAAAAAGAGAATACATAACTATGATAAATATTAACATTTTGTTAAAACAAGTAATTTTTTTATGGGCCTTCCGCCAAAAACATCCGTCCGACAATTGTAAGCGTTGTCACTCCTCGTATAGGCCAGCAGTACATGCAACAATAAAAGAAGAAAAAAAAATTTGGAAAATATTTATAGGCTTATTTATGTGTGCGTCTGAATCTATCATATACTTACTAAGAGAGCTCTTGAGGTAGGGTAAGGTAGAATTAAGGTATATTGAACTTTTTCTATTGAACCAAAATACATCTTATTCCCGTTTTGCATGTGTTGTTAAGCCTATAGGGCGAGTTACAGCACAAGTCGCCAAATGGGGGATTTATCTTAAAATTCTAATTTAATCTTAAAATTCTGGTAATAGTTTTAAGTCGTTGTGAGCTAAACCATGGCAAGTCCGAAATTTGTTAATATATTTGTGAATTGATTTGAATTGAAATGATGTGCTGAGTTAAAAATGGGCGGGGAAGGAAGGTCATGTTAGCCGCTGTGGAGTGATCCGATCCAGATCGGAGGAGCCAGCATCATGGGCAGCTGGAGGATAGTTCCGCTGCAGGTAGGGAGGGAACGCCAGAGTTCCGGTGTGGAACTCTACTCTGGAATTTTAGGGATTTATTGTTGGATCAGTGTCGGATTTTGTTGTCCTTTTTTTTTTTGTACAAAGAGAAACGTTTGTGTCAGTGTAGAAGAGTTGTCGAGTGAGGTTATTGTGCGGACTACAGGGCTTAGGGATGGGACTACCCCCTGGGATCCGTTGAGCCAGCCGGCGTAGCCCAAGAAAAAAAAAACGTAGTTCCGTTACAATATGGCGCCCAAACAGAAAGCAAAACGCGGCTGCGAGGCCGTTTTGAGTGATCTGGAAAATAAAAAAAATGTATATTTCAGTCGAAAAGGCTTCTACAAACCCCCTCCTGGCCAAGAAATCAATCCACCTGATGTCTTATGAGGCACACAAAGTGACCCATAATCGCGCAGTGCTGGGAGTTGGTCTCGAAGTCAAGAGTGTGGCAGTGTAGAGTAGATTTAAAAGATTCTGTGTGATAGAAGAGTTCAACTTCGCTAAAAGGTTCCGGTATGACACCACCTTCAGAAAAAGGATTGGTTTGCGACCAAGAGCCATTGCCTGGTGGCAGTAGTGATAATGAACGAATCTGTGATGCAAAGAATGTGATATTAGAGTAGTTTCTGTTGATGTGTTTTGTGCTTACCATTTGTCCTGCTTTGCGTGTCAGTTTTAAATGGATCCGAGATGACCTTTGTTTCCAAGGGGATGCATGCTGGTGACCCAGATGATATAGGATCATTCTGCGATGCATCAGTTGCACATCACGACCAGGAGAATTTGATGCCTGAAGTAGGTTTCAAGTGGGTTGAAAGAGATCTCTTGGATGCCGTTCATCAATTAAGTTGACGGATTGAGCATCTGATGGATACTCGTAATCCTTTACCTTGTCCTAAAAAAATGTTTTCCAGAGAAGTGCGTAGAAAAGTGCTGGCAAAGTAGTCCATGGCTGGATAATGATTCTTCCTTCCCCCAGATTTATATGAGTCTAGAAAAAGAAAAGAAAATTTTGTTTGTTAATTGTTCGTTTTCGAGATTTGGAGTCGTTTACTGTGGTTTTGTTTAGACTAGTTTTCTATCAAATAATATTTCTTTAAAGAATAGGATTAGTAGTTAAAGAATAGTAAAATGTCGGGAGACGAAGGAGATTTCGATTCGGGGCAAAGCCATCACCAGCTTAGGTCGAGAGGGCCGGCGAAAGATTCAGAGTTGTGGGAAACTGATGGTGAAGGGGCTGCAGGATTGCCACCGGCAGTGATGGCCGGCGGGTTGGTTAGGACTCCAATGAACTACAGAAAAGTTCAGCAACAAGTTCAGCAACAAAAGGAAGAGCAGCAACGCTTAGCTGCAGAAAAACAACGCCATGACCAACAGCAGATGAAAAGATCGCTGGAATTTCCGAAGCCAACCATAGGATCGGCCGAAGGGTCGGCAATTAATGCAGTCCTTGCCCAAGCACATCAAACGCACAGGCAAGCTATGGACGCCAACATCAGCGATGCGTTACGCCAACAGTTCGAGCAAGGGTTTATCGATATGATGAAGAGGATAAATGACGCTATAAGACCTATGGGCGTCCAACTCCCATTGCAGAATAACGAGGAGCAAGAATTTCCGCATGTGAAAAATGTAAATGCGATGCGCCACCAAGGGGCGATTCCAAAGGGGAACAGGCCTGAGGACAGATTTTACCCAAGAGCGAATCCACCTATAGTCCCACCAAAACCGAGGAAGAGGTTGGACAGCCCTGTCTCTAGCAGTCTATCGGAGGGTATGTATCAAGTACCCGAACAGAGGCGGAATCATAACCCGCGTGGGCGTATAATGGAGGAAATTAGGGCAGGATTTGACCAGTATGAAAACGTGGACGAGTTCAGAAACGTACCAGCCACATCAGGGGTCAGAATAGAGCGCTGGAATGTTTCCTTCGACGGAGATGAATCGAAAACGTCCATAGAAGACTTTGTCTTTCGCTTGGAATTTCTTAAAAATCAGTTCAAATGTCCGTGGAAGGAAATAATACGCAATTTCCATGTGCTGCTAACAGGACGAGCCCGTGAATGGTACTGGGTCCACGTCAGAGAACGCACAGTAGACAACTGGAAGCAGCTGCGGGAGGCATTGCTGGCTCGATTCCGTGGGCACCAGACGGAGCATGACCGATGCATGAATTACTGCAGCGGGAACAGCATCCTGCAGAAGCCGTGGACGACTATATTCATAACATGCGTCTGCTTGCTTCGCGCCTGAAGAAGCCTTTGGAGGAACGTTCCAAGGTAAAGCTGATTAAGAAGGGCTTGAGGGAAAGTATTGCCAGATATGTTTACGCCTTAGATGTGTACACAGTCGATGACCTGAGAGACGAGTGTATAGAGGTCGAGAGGACATTCGGTCGGCGAAGCAAGATTGGGATTGGGCAACAGCACAGGTATCATTCGGGAGGAAAGCCAATGCTGAGCGAGGTTGCCATTCCATCAAATGGAGAGAATTCCATCTCAGAGGATTTGGAAGAAGTCCGAATTGCCAGACCCCATTCGGAACTCATATGTTGGAATTGTGGGCGGCCAGACCACGTATTTAGAGATTGTCTGTCGAGGGAGCGAAAAATCTTCTGATATAAGTGTGGCAAGACGGATACGTTCAGTCCTCAATGCGTAAATTGTCCGGGAAATGCTCGAGCGAGCGCGTGGAGAGCGGCAGAAGCGCGTTCGGATGCGACAGCCGCAACGAAATAGAGGAGAAAAAGGAGAAAATGTTTGTAGAAAATAAGGATAATAAGATTATGAATAATAATGTTACAAAAATTAGAGGATTACCTTATGAAGAACGCCTGCGTGCATACAAAGAGGCCAGAAACAGGATTTTTGGGGAACGTCAACTGGATGGGATGCGGATGGTTACTCGTCGCGTGAAGAAAACTCGAGAACGCTTTCGGAGGCGTAAAGCCACTAGGCGAGGCATAATCGAGGCAATGAGGCGAGGTGACAATGTGGATCAGCGCGTCTTTGCTGATATCGAGCTTATAGGGCACAATATGAAGGGATTGTTGGACACAGGAGCGTCTGTAAGCTTGCTTGGCCGTGGATGCCGGGAGCTTGTGGATATGCTTGGGGTTTCGGTGCAGCCATACGCATCTGTTGTGAAGACGGCTGCTGGAGCAAATCGGGCCATTGTAGGACGGGTGGTTGTGCCTATCAAATATAAAAATGTGGAAAAAACTGTTACATTATATATGTGCCCATACTTGCAACAGGAATTGTATTTGGGCATCGACTTTTGGAGATCATTCGAACTCGCTCCACAGGTACTTGGGCCAACAATAGCTTCGGACGGTGAACCTAGAGTGTCCGAGCTGGCAGTTCCGGTCAAAGATGTGGAATATTATCGCGAAGATGGTATAGATCCTGAGATGAACCCTGATCCGGAGATGTGGAACCTATGGGAAGAACAAAAGAAGAAATTAGAAGATGTTAAGAAGGAATTTCTGACCTTTGAACGCTCTGGATTGGGACAGACGACTTTGCTTAAGCATAAGATTCAGCTGGTTGATGGAACAGAACCAATAAAGGACAGGCATTATCCCCTATCACCAGCTAAGCAAGAAGTAGTATGGAAAGAGGTCGATAAGATGCTTCAACTGGGGATAATTGAAGAAAGTGATAGTCCATGGAGCAACAGAACGACTGTGGTAATGAAGCCGGGGAAAAACAGGTTCTGCCTTGACGCGCGTAAGCTTAATAAAGTCACCATAAAAGACGCGTATCCTCTGCCGTGTATCGATGGCATCCTATCTCGCATAGATCAAACGCATTTCATTTCGAGCGTGGATTTGAAATTCGCTTTTTGGCAGATAGAGCTGGAGGAGAAAAGTAAGGCATATACGGCGTTTACGGTTCCAGGTCGTCCGCTATATCAGTTCCGATATATGCCGTTCGGACTGTGCAACGCCGCGCAGCAGTTGTGTCGACTCATGGACAAGGTAATCCCACCAGCGTTGAGGTCAAACGTCTTTGTGTACTTAGACGATCTGCTTATAATTTCGGAGGACTTTGAAACCCATTTAAAATATTTAAAGTTAGTGGCCGAATGCCTAAGTAAAGCAAGCCTTACCATTGGCCTGAGCAAATCGAAATTCTGCTTTAAAAGCCTAAAATATTTAGGATTTATAGTTGGAGGCGGTAGTCTGCGAACTGATCCGGATAGAGTGTTGGCCATTAGGAATATGCCGAATCCAAAGTCCATGAAAGAGGTTCGAAGCTTTTTGGGAACAGCAGGGTGGTATCGCCGTTTCATCAAAAATTTCGCAGACATATCTGTGCCGTTGACAGACGCTCTAAAAAAACATAGCGGGAAATTTAGTCTCAGTGACGAAGCCATTGATGCCATCCAAAAATTGAAGTATGCCCTCACTGCTGCGCCAGTGCTCGTTCATGCAGATTTTAAGAAGAGATTTTATGTCCAATGCGATGCTTCTCAGTTCGGGGTTGGAGCGGTCCTTTTCCAAATAGACGATGAGCAACAGGAGAGGCCAATAGCATTCTTCTCTGCAAAGTTAAACAAACATCAAATAAATTATACTGTGACAGAGAAAGAATGTTTAGCTGCGATTCTGGCCATTCAAAAATTTAGACCATACATAGAGATGATGCCATTCACCGTTGTTACAGATCATGCCAGTCTCCAGTGGCTGATGACGCTGAGAGATCTTAGCGGAAGATTGGCAAGGTGGTCTTTGCAACTGCAGGCGTATGACTTTGAAATAAAGTACAAGAAAGGAGCCGAAAACGTCGTCGCAGACACCTTATCGAGGATCGTGGAGGAGTTGCACGTATCACCAGAGTCGCTGCTGGGATTCCAAACCCTAGAGTTTGAGTCAAAGGAGTATCAAGACTTGGTGGAGGAAGTACAAAGTCAGGGGCACAAACTGCCTGATCTGAAGGTACACAATGGCCTTATATTCAAGCGCATGAACCGTGAGGATCTTGTGGATGAGGTGGATGGCACAACCTGGAAGCTTTGGGTACCGGAACAACTTACTGCTGGGATGATTCAAAAGGCCCACGCAGAGGAGACGTCAGCACACGGAGGCGTAACCAAAACGTTGCATCGTCTACGCAGACAGTTTTATTGGCCAGGCATGGCGATTCAAGTAAGAAATTTCATCAGGAGATGCGAGGCCTGCAAAGAGACAAAAGCGCAAAATTATAAAATGCAAGTGGGAATCGGAAAGGAGGTTTGTACCGATCGTCCTTTCCAGAAATTGTACGTGGACTTTTTGGGAAAGTACCCTCGCTCAAAAGGTGGACACGCATGGATTCTTGTCGTGGTTGACCACTTCTCGAAGTTTACGTTCTTGAAAGCAATGAAGGATGCCACCGCCAGTAACGTCGTTGACTTCCTAGTGCACGAGGTTTTTTTTCAAGTTTGGCGTCCCCGAAGTGACCCACTCAGACAATGGCCGACAATTTGTCTCCAACGGATTCCAATCGATGCTGCAATCGTTCGGGATTACCCATCTGCGCACTCCTGTGTACTCGCCTCAAAGCAACGCCGCTGAGCGAGTGAATCGCACAGTTCTGGCTGGAATTAGAATGGGATGCATATTTACCTGAGATAGAAGTTGCCATCAGGAACTCTGTACACGCCGCCACGGGGATGACTCCATTTTTTGTTGTCTTTGGACAACACATGATGCTCAACGGTGCAAGTTACAAATTGGCCAGGAAACTGAGATCGCTATCGGACCACGAGATTTCGGACTTGGACGCGAAGGACAAGCTGGCGTTAATTCGAGAACAGGTGAAAGAGAACCTGCATGCAGCGTATGAACGGAGCCAACGGCGATATGACCAGCGTGTTCGAGCATTACGGCTGGAGCCGGGACAAGAAGTATGGAGGCGCAACTTCTCTCTAAGCAACTTTGGCAAGTCCTACAACGCGAAGTTCGCCAGAAAATTCCTGAAGAGTAGGGTGGTTCGAGCTGTTGGTAACAACGCATATGACCTGGAGGACTTGCAAGGACGTGCTCTAGGCGTATATCACGCGAAAGATCTGCGTGCATGAAGCAATCAACCATCTGTTCAGGCAGCATGCTCCGGTGGTAAATGCTGTAGCCTTCTAAGCCTGGCGGGCGTAGTTGAGATTGGGTGTGGCCTTCGTTGGGCGCGGTGGTGCTAATAGCCGGCTGGCGACCTAGAGAAATTGAAATAATTTAGGAAACTAATTAAAGTAAAATGCTCACGAAGCTTGTTTTGTTTGTTTATGTCCAATCTTCGTGGTGTTGTTGCATTTTTTTTTTGTAGTGGGGGAAAACGCGTTAGGGATAAAAGTAAAGGAATCGATAGGAAAACGTATGGAGCGGCCAATTTTACACTGAGTGGCAACGCCATAGCGACTGGGGAACACTGGGGAACAGTGGCGCCTCCTAGGAAAAGTTTGAAGTTTGAAGGTAGCCTTAAAACCGTTTCGCTCTCTCCTCTCACCCACATTTCATTAGAGTGCATTTTAAGCGGCCAATGACCCGATCTGCAATGACTTTGGAGTAGGTCAGGGACAGGGACAAATTGGGAAGCGGAACAAGGTAACAAAAAGGGAAACGCAGACAAAGTCAAGTCGTTGGTGTCATCAGAACTGCTGCAAAAAAAAAAAAAGAAAATAAATCTTCAATTTTACCGTCAGCAAGCATAAGCAGCAAAACGATTTTTTTTTCCAAATTAATTAAATTAAAATCAGTGATCTAGAGGAACAAAAACGTGAGTTAAATAAAAACAAAAAAAAACAACCCAAATGGTCAGTTATTAGTGCTCGTGCCTTATTCGATTTTTTTTTCCTTCTCGTAGCGTGGTTGCGAATCAAAAGTGTCCGGCCACGGTTCATTTTGGCCAACTGTGATTGTGGCTGTGCAGCTTCCAAGCCCAACAGACTCCCCCCTCTATTCGATCTTGGTGGAAATATCCGAGGTCTGGTCAGCTAAGGAGTGAGGAGTGGCGGATTGACCACTTAGGAACCTTTGCGCTGGGCTTCGGGTTGGTTTCAAAAATATAAAAAAAAAAATTTAAATTATTTTTTTAAATTCTTTTTTTTCCCTCCTCTCCCGCCAATCTCCTCCCCCCCCTCCTCGCCCCCCCTTCCTCCCTCTTCCGCTTCAAATACCGCACCTCTCTTCCCGCCCCATCTCTCTCTCCTGTTCCCTCCCCCCCCGCCCCCCCCTTACTCGCCCCCTCACGCCCCCCGGGCCGGGGCCTCTCTTATTTTCTTTCTTTTCTCGCCGGGGGCCTTCCTCTGCCGCGCTCCATCAAGCAACGGGACTTCGTTGCTCTTCGTGCTGCGTAGCAACACGAACCGTCTGCTGGCAGCCTTCTAGAACATTCTGTCCCGCGGTTTTTCGCCTCCGCCAAATCCTTTGCCTCTCCGGCCACGGCCCTTGCTCTAACTCCACAGACGCTCTCCGCTCTATCATCATGAGAGCGGTTTCCAATTCGCCGTGCGCTCCTGTAGTCCGGCTTGTGGAGGAGTTACTCCACCAATTAAAACCCGGCGGGCGGTAAGCACCGCGCCGCGCGGGGGAATACGCGGCGGCGAACGCCCGTTGGCGTGGAGCCCCCCCGCGGGCCCCTGGGGACACAAGGCGGAAAATTTAATGCGCGGCGCGCGCCGGGGCGACGCGGGACAGCCGGCGGGGTCGCATCTAGCTGCCGCGGTGGATGGAACAGGTCGGGGGGGGAGGGAAATGCGGGGAACCACTGGGGAGGGACCGGCGGTCGGAACGATACTGGGCGGGGAAAATACGAAAATCGGTACGGCTATTCACGTCGTCGATCTGCGGTTACGCGGGGTGTGACGGGGCTGGGGGGGGTGGCGCGAAATTTAAATGGGGAGCGGGGCTGGGGAAGGCGCGGAAGTTTAAATGGGGCGGAAATAGTAACGGGGCGCGCTGGAGGGTGGCGCGCAACTTAAACGGGGGCGGGGGTGAATACGTGGGGGGTTATGGGGGAGCTATGGGTTTTTGTGTGGGAACAAAAAATAGCCGAAGAAAGGGGGAGGAGGAGTAATTCCTCCGGGGCCGGGAAACTACAGGGTAGCACGGCGACTAGGGGAAAGCCGCTCTCGCGATGATAGAGCGAGAGAGCGATCTGTGGAGAGTTAGAGAGCAAGGCCGTGGCCGAGAGGCGGGCTTGCTCCTAACGGAACCATAACTGAGACGGCGGCGGCGGGGAGTTGGCGGAGAGATGAGAACCAACGGGACAGAATGTCCCGACGGCGCCGCGACGGTCGTGTTGCTAGGGCAGCACGAAGAGCAGCTAGAAAGTCCCGTGCGCGGGGAGGGGCAGCAGCGTGAGAAGGCCCCGGTCGAGAAACAGCGCGCGCAACGAGCCGGCGGTCTGTTTAGATACGCAACGGTGTCTGGGATGAGACAGGCCCCGCTTGAAGCAGTGGAACAGCCCGCGAAGCAGCCTATAATGAGCAGCCGAAGACGGGACACGAAGTACGGGCGCGGAGCGGCGTTATTTTGTGAACCGAAGTGCGGCGAGGGAACGGAAGGCATTGGACGGAACTGCGAAAGCGAAGCGATGGCTCGACGGTAATTTGCAAGAAGGTCAACGAAGCCGTGTAGTGTGAAAGCCGGGGGGCGATTGACGACGTAAGATCGAATCGGTAGGGGAGCCAAGCGAACGGGCAAACGGTTGTATTAAGAACTGAGTGAACTAGCCTAAGGCTTATTTCTAAGACACCAACCCAAATAAGCAAAAACGTGCTCTTATTCTTGCAATTCTCAATATAAATTGTTGAAGCGACCCCTACACGAGCTACGCGCTTAAAGGAAGGCCACAGGTAAAGCGAGAAAGCAGGCGATCAGGAAAAAGTCTCTGAGTGTGTTCCGAGGCGTGCTGATCCGGACGAGAAATTCCGGGTGAGGCGACGAGGAGCTATACAAAATTTTAAATTCCCCAAGCTCTCAAGAAACACCAATAGTTGTACGGAGCATATTTTTTTCTTATTATTTCTTGCATTTATTTCAATGGCAAAAAAAAACACACATACAAACACACACACACAAATAGCAGAAAACTTAAAATAAAAAAGTATAAATATTAGGAAAATATTATCTGAAAGGAATACTTAACTCCGTAAAAAAGGAGAAAAATTAGGATAATCAAAAAAATATAGGTATAAACTAAAATTATCGCTTACATTCTAAATTAACAAAAAAGAGAATACATAACTATGATAAATATTAATATTTTGTTATGTGACGCAGCAGAGGGCGCCCCATTGTTTTTAGTTCTTTTGGTATTCTTTTCTTTTTTTCATTTAGTATTCATTGTTCATTTCTAATAAGTAAATATAAAACCCCGTGCCTCGAATGAGACTTAAACATACTGTTGCAATTGCGATAGCATCTCCGATACGCCAAACATGAATGGTATATCGATATTCGAATATAAGGAGATGCGCGCGCGCAACCGACTCAAACAGTGGCGCCATCCATGGCTCAAGTTAGGATTTGAATTTGATGGCCTATTCGGGGGGGGGCGGCTATTTAATGAGAGAGGCGGACTTAATATTTGGCATCTTGCTCCCACTCGAGGGTTATAGGAAGTAAAGGCTAATTAGCAGGGAGGAAGTCGGCAGAATGTTGATGTCCTCCTCCCACCTAGGAGTGTGGAATGACAGACCTTGGAATAGGTCAATGACTTCTGCATTTACTGATGTAGGTCAGGGCCAAATTGAAATCGGAACGAAGGCATATAGGGGGACAATTTCGGTTGCCAAGGGACAGTTGGTTCGCTAAATTGACCAGGCGCAGGCAGCGGTGACCAGTTAAAATTTTCAAATACAATAAAAACTATTCACTCCGTGCACGTTATATATATATATATAATTTTCTTTATTCAAATCGTGAGTTCAAAAAAAAAAAAAGTGGTGAAAATATATAAAAAATTTGAATTTTTATTCAAAGTTTTGGGCCCAAAGTATCCTCTCAATATCCTTACGCGGACCTGGGAAGCCAGTTCATCCTTGGGAGTTCTAGTGAGGGGGAGCTTTCCACACGCCTTCCGCTTTGCCCGGTGAACAAGTGATCCCACCTCCCCGTGGTCTTCCGAGAGGCATCATTCAGGCCACACCGTTCCTGCATCCAAGAGACGCTGCAAGGAGGAAGGATAAATAGAGTGAGTCAGTTCCAATCGAAAAAGTTTTCGCCCTGCTTAGGCAGCCACAATCAGCAGCCAGCAACAACTAAAAGCAACATATATACATACAGTCTGCATAAGCAAAACGCCATATCGACATATTATCTACATCATTACATCGCATCATCTACATGCATGGTAGAAGAATCGGCTACTCAAACTGAAGTGCGATCACACACACAAACACATCTAAACACATAGTTCGAACTTCTACAAATTTTCTTTTATAAATACACATACACCTTAATTATTTATTTATTTTTTATTATATTTATTTAAACATTCTATTTATTTAAAAAACATATCCTTGTGAAGGTACAATTTTCCCTAAACTGCCCTATATTTAAACATATACATATATTTATATTCTTACATCTATTTTAATCCCGTCCCAATCTTTCCCTTGGAGCTCCATTAGGGTTTAGTGCAGACAAAATGGGAATCTAGAAAAACAAAGTAAACAAATTAATTAATAGTAGAATATGGAAATGGGAAGGCAAAATTGAACTGGAAAAAAAAATTATGATCATATAATAATATTCAAAATTGCTAAAAGTCTATCAGTCCAAATGTACGAGTTAGTTTTATGTGTCAATGAAAATTAAAGTCTTTATAACGTGTTGAACATGTCGCTGTAAGTCATTATGAGGGGGGAGAAGGAGGAAAACATCAGCCTGGAGTAAGCCGACCGCGATGCTTCTGTGTTAGGGCAGCGTGAAAATTTTTGAAAATGCTGCAGGAGGGGCGGGAGCGTTGCCGGTAAAACCACCAAAACCGGGTCACCACGCTTGCTGTCAGATGGCGCTGTTTGTCCGTTAGGGAACTTTGTTTGAATTTTGTTGTTTTGCCGTTTTGTGTTAGTGAAGGTTATTTTTTTGTAGTGATGTACGCGCTGCGGGCTAGGGTCAAGATCCCGCCCAGAGATGCCAAAGCTAGCCGGTGTCAGCCCGAAAGCAGTGACCGTAACATATGGCGCCCAATTTAAAACGATGTTTAGCGACCGTTTAAGGCGCTAACACAGACCGTTCGAAAAAAAAAAATAAAACTATAAAGAGAAGACCTCGCTGGAGTGCTTCTTCTGGCTGGGCCAGAGCAGAACTGCGGCTTGTAGGGAGCCCAAAGGTTGGCCTACAATTGCGCAGGGATGTGTTTGACCTGGTGAGGATTCGTCAATATTAGAGTGGGAGGGATAAAACATCAATGGGAGACTTAGCTGCAGATGATTGCGAGCTAATTGCTTCCCGAAGATGGTGACAGATTTTCCTGTTAAGTGTTTTCGTCACGAGGGTGTATTGGTGGCGTCATTGGACAGACGTAAGTTCATATGGCTAGCACCAAACACTTTGCCTGGTGGTAACAGTGGCGAGGAACACAAGGAGAAGATGTCGCAGGCATATATGTATCACACATCCGGTTCACGAGGGTGGATCGAAGTCATCATGTGGCAAGAGTAAAATGCCCATGATTCGCGCGACCACTTTTCCTGATATTAACTGTGATAAGGATCTGTGATAAAAAAAAATACATATGTGATATTAGTTTAGGTAATTTATTAAATTTTTTTTGTGGGTTAAATATTTACTTGTTGAGTTCACGTTTTGTAATGTAGTTAATATCCTATTTTTGTCCATCTTGTTTGTCCGATTTAGCTCTGGTCGGATGAGAGTGACCCATGGGAGGAACGTAACTCGCTATGCGATGCACTCTCGATGGCTGAGAGCATTCGGATAGACAATCGGAAACAAAAATGGAGAGGATTGACGATCTGGAATAAATGTTTAGAGCCCTCGTCTGGCGGTCGTCAGTCCATGCTGATGATTGGACCAGTTGATGTGTTCTAGCAGTTTGTCCTGATTGTTCTTTATATGTCCTCGTTAGTGAACTTGTTAGTGTAGCGTCATCTGCGGAAGTGTTGGTGATAAACAACGTAGATAGGAGCGACGGTTCGGTCCGGCTTTGCAATCCTTCTCCCCTGAATGTTAAATGGTAGTGTTTGGAAAATATTGCGAATTTTGATTAGTTTAGTGGATCGTGTATTTTGTTCGAATTTTGAGGTGAGTTTTGAGTATTAAGATTTTTGGTTTTGTTATTTACCAAACATTTTGTTATTTACTGGATAGGGTTGGGATAATAATTTTTCTGGTATTAGGGGGTTTTTTTTGTCTTATTTCGTTTAGATTTGTTTTGGTAAGTTTAGTGATTGCTATTTAGAAATTTTTTTGGTGTTCATTTAATTTCTAGGCTGGTAATCTTCTAGTGCAGATTTTTTGTGTTTATTTATAAAAAAATTTTGTTATTTATTACGATTATCGGTAGATTGTTGATGTTTTTCTTGGGGTTATTTTTTATTTGTTTAAATTATTTTGGTTAGTTATTATAGTGTTGATTATTTTCCTTTTGTTATTTATTTATTAATTTTATTTAGTAAATACTTAGCCATGTCTCAGGAAGACTCTCAGGTGTGGGCAATTGCAGGGCAAGCACTTAGACAGGGTGTTGAGCAACAAAGCCAAAAAGGGAGAGCGCCATCCTGTGTCCTACGGATCGGTAGAGGTTTCGGCCATTAATGCCGCCATTGCCCAGGCATATGAAACCTACAGGAAATCGCGGCAGCTCGACCTGAAAGACTCCTTGCGGGATGCGATCCGGATGGGCTTTATCTATTTCTTAAAGCTTGTGAACGATGTCGTCAGGCCGATTGATTTCCAATCACCGCACTCCGTCTTGCGGATCCGGATGACCGGAGTAACCTGGATGACCTGGAGGAGTCGTTTTCAGAAGTAACCCATCAGGCAACGGAGAGCCAAAAAGTACAGTTTTCAGTGCTCGGAAGTACCAATTGACTCGGCGTCCGAGTTCTGTTCCATACAAAGTGTGGACCAGGAGGAAATACAATGTTTCGCGGAATCATGGATGAAGCAAGAGGGAAACCAGCGCACAGTCCCAGGCAAGGAGAAGTTCGACCAGGACGTCAGATCGTATTATTTACCAGACGAGATGATTTGCGGTCGGAGTGAATCAGGAACATCAGCGGCTCATTGGCGAGAAGCAGGCCGCCGATGGAAGCATACTCTGTCCTTTGTCCTTTGTGCGAGTTGTGTTTGATCGCGGGAAGCCGGTGGTGGTCTTTCTCGGACTCTCTGGCGTACACCAGAAGAGAGCAAAGTTTTGGATTGCCAAAAGTTTGTGATGGTGGCCAAAGGTGAGCAACTGCATCACATAACTAGGATTGGGCGAACCCAGGCCGAGCATCGATTGAACTTATACCAAGCAGCAACAACAGCTCAATGTTCAACAGCAGTAGCAGACGGCAGCAGGATCGGTCCCTACTCCTCATCGCTCCAGCAGCCTCCACGATACATGCCATGCCAATGATTCCGAAACAGCTTCCCAGTGTCAGCACCATGGGCTCGGAGACCTTTTATCCACTCGACGGATGACTCAACTCTTGGAAGTTTGAGGGAATGAGGGTAACTGATCCTGGTGAGCACCTTGCCATGAGAAAAACCAGCAGCAAAACATACTCAAGCACATGATTGGATACTCCAGTAGCGGGCATCGCCGTAATCCATGCTTCATAGGTCTGCTCCTGGAAAAGACAAATAAAGAACAATACAAAGTATCGCGATATGCAAGTTGGTTGTATATGGTATGTACGTCCCGTGATGGAAGGTTTTCCGTGGGTCAGTCCGGATCTTATGTTTGATGTGTGGGGGTGTCCCGTTAGGGCGCGTCTTAAATTCCTGCAGTTGATGACACCGGCCTTAATGTCCAGGATTTAAATCATGCTCACGAAAAATCCCTCGGCGTTTTGTTCGTCTCCTCGTGTTTCTCTGTTGGTGTTGCATTGTAGTGCGATAGCATCTCCGATACGCCAAACATGAAGGTATCGTGATTCGCATATAAGGAGATGCGCGCGCGCAACCGGCTTCCAACAGTGGCGCCATCCATGGCTCAAGTCAGGATTTGAATTTGTTGGCCTATTCGGGGGCGGCTTTTTAATGAGAGAGGCGGACTTAATATTTGGCATCTTGCTCCCACTCGAGGGTTATAGGAAGTAAAGGCTAATTAGCGGGGAGGAAGTCGGCAGAATGTTGATGTCCTCTCCTCCCACCTAGGAGTGTGGAATGACAGACCTTGGAATAGGTCAATGACTTCTGCATTTACTGATGTAGGTCAGGGCCAAATTGAAATCTGAACGAAGGCATATAGGGGGACAATTTCCGGTTGCCAAGGGACAAGTGGTTCGCTAAATTGACCAGGCGCAGGCAGCGGTGCAGTTAAAATTTTCAAATACAATAAACCTATTCACTCCGTGCACGTTAGTATATATATATATAAATTTGTTTTTATTCAAATTTTTGGGCCCAAAGTTTCCCTCAATATCCTTACGCGGACCTGGGAAGCCAGTTCATCCTTGGGAGTCCTAGGGAGGGGGAGCTTTCCACCGCCTTCCGCTTTGCCCGGTGAACAAGTGATCCCACCTCCCCGTGGTCTTCCTAGAGGCATCATCCAGGCCACACCGTTCCTGCATCCAAGAGACGCTGCAAGGAGGAAGGATAAATAGAGTGGAGTCAGTTCCAATCGAAATAGTTTTCGCCCTGCTTAGGCAGCCACAATCAGCAGCCAGCAACAACTAAAGCAACATATATACATACCAGTCTGCATAAGCAAAACGCCATATCGACATATTATCTACATCATTACATCGCATCATCTACATGCATGGTAGAAGAATCGGCTACTCAAACTGAAGTGCGATCCCACACACAAACACATCTAAACACATAGTTCGAACTACAAATTTTCTTTTATAAATACACATACACCTTAATTATTTATTTTATTTATTATATTATATTTATTTAAACATTCTATTTATTTAAAAACATATCCTTGTGAAGGTACAATTTTCCCTAAACTGCCCTATATTTAAACATATACATATATTTATATTCTTACATCTATTTTAATCCCGTCCCAATCTTTCCCTTTGGAGCTCCATTAGGGTTTAGTGCAGACAAAATGGGAATCTAGAAAACAAAGTAAACAAATTAATTAATAGTAGGAATATGGAAATGGGAAGGCAAAATTGAACTGGAAAAAAAAAATTATGATCATATAATAATATTCAAAATTGCTAAAAAGTCTATCAGTCCAAATGTACGAGTTAGTTTTATGTGTCAATGAAAATTAAAGTCTTTACAACGTGTTGAACATGTCGCTGTAAGTCATTGGGGGTGAGGGGAGAAGGAGGAAAACATCAGCCTGGAGTAAGCCGACCGCGATGCTTCTGTGTTAGGGGCAGCGTGAAAATTTTTGAAAATGCTGCAGGAGGGGGCGGGAGCGTTGCCGGTAAAACCACCAAAACCGGGTCACCAAGAGTTTTAAAACGATAGTCCACCTCTAGCCCGCCAACTATTTCAAACGCAACGGCCAGCCAAACGCACCAAACACACACGCACACAGTTTCGTTCAAACGCAACGGCCACCAAACGGAAAACAAATGTCACACCGACAACACACATAGCAAACTGAACGAAACCAAAATCGCTGGCACATACATACAAACAGGCAAACGCATTCGGCGTCACCCGCATACCAACATGCAAAAAAAACCAACGAAACACATACACGCGTCATCGGGCCGCAGATCAGCGAACGCAAACGACAACAACAATACATGCACGGGCCGAAGCCGGCCGATGAGGCAAACGCAAAGCAGCAAGTCCGAACAATAACAACACGCACGCTGGCAGAGGCCGAACGAGTAGACAACAACAAAACCCTTGGCAAAGGGCGGCCAATCACTGCGACGGACATGCAGCCGACGCCAGCAGAGGAGTTCTAAGTGAAGCTGGGCCTCGGACATTCTTGGAATTTGACGACGGCGTCAGTCTGCAATTGATCGTGAGAAAAGTGAGTCAAGTTTCGAAAAGTCGTCGCGTGTGCCAGAAAACCCAACAGGAGAACACAGGAGACAACGTAAGCGACACCAAGGACCAACAGCAGCGACTTCAAGGACCCACAGCAGCAGCGGCGAGGATCAACAACAGCAACAACAACACGCGCCCAACCAGACCTGAAAAGAGCGACACGAGGACAAGCAGCAACAACAAAACGCGCCAAAATCTACAAGTGCGTGTGTGTGTGCGTGGAAAATTTGGCGGACACGCGGGTGAAGTGGGTAAGCTAACGGGTGGCCATTTTTGTTGAAGGGGGGAAACGACAGGGTGCGGTATAGGCATTTTGTTCCCAAATTGTGAAATAAATTCTACGAATTAACCATAACCCCTGCCTTCCTAATTTTCGTGGATAAACTGCTTCTGGTGTTAAACCCCAGGGATGGACAAACGTTAACAAGTGACCCGAGTACCCTAAATTTTCCTAAGCCGTTTCGATTCCTCGTGTCTGCTTAGGTGTTTAACCTCAAACACGAGTAATCATAGGCGAGCCGCGTGATACGGATACCATTTCTGCCAGGTGAAAACCTCGGATCTAGTTTGTGGTCGTTCTCTGCTCTAGGTGATAACCTCAGACACAACCTATAACTATTTCTGCTCAGGTGTTAACCTCTGACTTGGCCAGACACTATATCTGCTTTAGGTGATAAACCTCAGATATAGTTTTCCGTAGACGACACGTGCTCTCGGCTAGGTAGTTTCACTCCGCCATCCGACTGTACCCGCCCTAGGTGACAAACCTCAGGTACAGCCGGCTGTTTTCATTTGCTTTTCTCTCAACTTTCTTCCCTTCCCTGTCGATCCCTCGTGTCTGCATAGGTGCTTGACCTCATACACGAGTGATCAGAGACGAGTCACGTGACACGGCTGCCATTCCTGCCAGGTGATTAAACCTCGGATTTAGTTTGTGGTTGTTTCTACGCTAGGTGATAACCTCGGATGCAACCTGTAACTATTTCTGCTCAGGTGTTAACCTCGGGTCTGGCGAGACACTATTTCTGCTTTAGGTGTTAACCTCAGTTATAGTTAGTCACTACTTCTGCTTTAGGTGTCAAACCTCAGATTTAGTTTGCCGCTGACACCACGTGCCCTCCGCCTGGCCATTTCTAGTTTCATTGAACTAGTAACCCACTTTATTGTACGAGTAGGTAGGGTTGTAGGAGAGGCGTATCTGAAACCCCGTTTTTCTCTCTTATCTTCGATCTCTCGTGGCTGCCGTAGGTGTTTTAACCTCAGGTACGAGTGATCATAGACGAACCACGTGCTACGGCTACCATTTCTGCTAGGTGATTTAACCTCGGGTATAACTTGTGGTTGTGTTCCGCCCCAGGTGATAACCTCGGAGACAACGCGCAGTTATATTTGCTTTAGGTGTAAACCTCTGATCTGGCTAGAACCTGTTTCCGCTAGGTGTTAAACCTCAGATACAGTTTACCACAGGCGACGCGTGTTCATTACCAGGGATTTTCTCGGCTCATTGTCCCGGCTATTGGTGATCAACCTCCGGAGCGATTGGTCATACATTGGCCCCGGCCACAGATACCCTGCCCTCCTATCCACGGTGCTTCCTCACACGCAAATTCCCGACGTGACTCAGACCCCCCACCTGAATTGAGCACGATCCCCTACAGTCTTAGTAGTCCCAGCAACTTATAAATTTTCTGTAAGTGCCCCTGGCCAGACTGAGTTATACCTCAGCCTTAGACACTACCTTACAGATGGCGCCCGAGCAGGGACCCTGGGACATAAATTTAGAACAATTTAGGGTAACATCCTTCATGGCCTAAAAACCCATCAGTCCAAAAAATTTAGTCGTGTGAAGGAAATAAGTGGAAACTTAGTGGCAGAGTATTCGTCTTCGCATAGTCCAAGGCACGTTTTAATAAATCTTGAAGCTAAAAAAAAATCATTGAACTACAAGGAACGGCATAAAATTCTCAGTACTTGTATGTATGTATTGCATGTAAGCCTCAGCCACGTGCTTTCCAAAGCCGCTATTCGTGCAGAGCACATCCAATTGCCAATACATATAAGAAAAGTACAGCCATTCCCTAGACATTGGTTCATTCGAGTTTGTTCTAACCGCATACCGAGGTTTCTACTCTAATCATTTTTGTCCGCGTCTGGTTAGCATCATCCACGTCACCCTGCGAGAGAGAGAGAGCGAGAGAAACCGAAGACCACAGCTACAGCGCAGCCGAAGCTACGCCGCGACGCTGCCCTTACGAGCGCCGGGCTATATATTGAGCAACATTCAACCAGCTAGACACAGTCGATCGAGAACTCACACCGAGATCACACCTAAAGCCTACCTCGTCCCTGAGAAAACCATCGCGAATTATATCCTTGCAAAAGTATCCTGATCTAGGTCCTTAGCAACCCTTAGTAAGGACACGCCCCTGTTTCCTGTATACCATAGTATCCTGCCGAATAACCAACATAGGTCAACATGGGAGTACAGTGGATATCCTACCGACGCAAGAACGAGCTACAAAATATCCTTAAGGAGTTCGAACTAGAGACCAACGGTACTGTAGACGAACTAAGGAGTCGACTCGCTGCATTTGCTGGACAACCAGACCTGACCCCAGCTATTTCATCGCGCCTACGAGAACTGGAGCTTCTTTATGGCAATGCTGTCACACCGGATACCAAAGCCCCTCTTACTCGTTCGAGAGGAAACTCTCCGAACCGTGATGAACTTCCCGGACCCAAATTTCTCAACACGGTGTCGAACACGCTTCAGATACCCGGCCATGCAACTGACCCACCCACCTCTGCCACAGGATCAAACCCCGGACCCGGTGCAGGACCACAATCATATGGAGTACGGTCTTACCAAGGCTTGGCCGACCAGCTTCGCAGATGGGGAGTCACGTTCAACGGGAAATCAGATCCAATCCGTTTCATCGAGCACCTGGAAGAGGAGGCCGTTGCGTACCAGATAGATATGCAGCAAATCCCGCACGCTATCTCCGGGTTACTGACGGATCGTGCCGAGGCTTGGTTCCGTGTTAGCCGTTTACAAGGAACTACGTGGGAAAAGTTTAAGCAGGAATTTCTAGACTTCTTCCTTCCACCCAGGTACTTCCAGAGATTGGAGGATGACATTCGAGTGCGGTTCCAGCGGCAGGGAGAACCATTCAAGGATTTTCTGATTGACTTGCGCCTTATGATGCACCGAGCCGGATATGACGAGGCACAGGAGTTACACCGGGTGTATGAGAATCTTCTACCTGGACACCAGATGTTCATCCGCCGCCATGAATTCACTACGTTGCCACAGCTAACTCAGCTAGTAGTGAATTTCGAGACCGCCCGGGATCGAGATATCCAGCTACGACGATCGGAACCTACTTTGCCTGAATATTCAAAGCGGCAGCAGCCCACCGGCAGCCAATTACCAGAGGCAACCCGAAGACTTCCGACACCCGGCCCTAAGACACCAACACTCAACGCTAGTGACCAGAGGAGCTCGACTCCAGAGCCCGCTATCGATATTCGCCACGCCTGTCGTAACTGTGGTCAAACTGGACACTTCGGCAAGGACTGCCGCCAACCACAAGTTTTGTTCTGTTGGGACTGTGGTCGCCGTGGAGTAAGGACACTGAACTGCTGCCGAACCCAGGGGTCGGGAAACGAATCGCGTGCTTGTCCACCAGGGGAAAGGACAGGGAACACGCCGAGCAGTCCCCACAACTAGAATCACCTCTACGATTCGATAAAAGCCGCGTCGTCGCTCGGGTCACCATGGAAGCGGAAATCCTGATGGCTACGCTTGACACTGGAGCCACACGCAGCTTTGTGAGCGAGAGAATCGCCGAGAAGATTGGCACCCCCGAGAATCGACGCACCGTACTGACCCGGATAAGTTTAGCCGATGGATCCCGACGAGATGTCACCCACGCTCTTATGGTTTGTATCCACCTCGGGGCCCGCGAAGTAACCATGCCCGTCTTAGTCATGCCTACCGTGATTGATGACGTAATCCTGGGGATCGACTTTCTTTGTGGCATGGAAGCAACCATCCTCTGTGGCCAAGCCGTCCTGAAACTGGAGCCCTCATCAATACCAAAGTCTACCGTGGACACCGCATGTTCAGCGCCCACCTACGATCAAGCAGCAGCTATGAAACCCGTCCAGAGTGCCCAACCACAGGCCCAGGTAATACCAATGGATACCGGAATCCCACCCGTGTCGACTCAAAAGGCAGAACAGCGAGTGAAACCAATATCAAAGGCAAGGAATCAAGCGACTAAGAGGAGTGCCCCGGTCATATCAAGTACGACCTCAGTATTACCCGCCAAAGACGCAACAGCAGTGAGAAACAACCCGTTCCGAAAGCAGCCGGATAACACCAAGGGATCATCCAGACCTACTTCCACGCCTCCCATAACCTCGCCCAGTCAAGTCACAACAGAAGCATCACCACAACTGTCCAACATAGCTCTTGCCACCCTAGGGGAGGAACCCAAATTTCCCGAAGCATCCACACTTGAAAACGAGGAGGTCTGGTTGAACCGATTCTTGGAAGAAGAACTTGGCAAATTCGAGGGTCTCAACGGCGTATCCCATATCGCGGAGCACACCATCACCATGCGGGACGAGCGGCCGATAAAACAGAGATATTACCCGAAGAATCCGGCGATGCAGAAGATCATCAACGATCAAGTCGATGAACTACTGCGGGAGGGTCGGATTGAAGCATCCCGGAGTCCGCATAGCGCCCCGATCGTTTTAGTGGGGAAGAAGACAGGTGATACCCGCATGTGCGTCGACTACAGGGATCTGAATGCCCGCTCAGTTCCAGATGCCTACCCGTTGCCCCGGATCCAGCACATTCTGGAAAAGCTACGAAACGCGAAGTACATCTCGACGTTGGACTTGAAGAGCGGGTACTGGCAAATCCCGCTAGCCACAGCAAGCAGAGAGTACACCGCCTTCACCGTTCCAGGCCGCGGTCTTTTCCATTGGAAGGTCATGCCGTTTGGACTCCATTCGGCCCCGGCGACTTTTCAACGAGCTTTGGACAGCGTCATTGGACCCTCAATGGAACCCCATGCCTTTGCCTACCTGGATGACATCATTGTCATAGGCACGACATTGGAAGAGCATGTGCGAAACCTGCGAGAAGTGTTCCGACGGCTACGAGAGGCAAACTTACGGCTCAACAGGGACAAGTGCAGCTTCTTTAAGAAGAGCCTAGTGTACCTGGGCCACGTCATAAGCGAGGCGGGGATTCATACCGATCCTGGGAAAATAGAGGCCATCAAGGAACTGAAACCACCTACTACGGTCAAGGAGCTGCGACGTTGCTTGGGTATCGCCTCGTGGTACCGACGATTTGTGCCAAACTTCGCAGACGTCGTACAACCCATGTCATCTTTGCTCAAGAAGTCTCGCAAATGGGAATGGAAGGAGCAACAACAGCAGGCCTTCGAGAGGCTTAAACTTTGCCTCACGGAAGCACCCGTACTCGCTTGCCCCGACTTCTCCCAAAGGTTTTGTCTACAAACCGACGCCAGCGATTACGGTCTGGGGGCGGTCTTGACCCAACAGATCCAGGAGAAGGAACGAGTCATCGCTTATGCCAGCCGACGTCTCTCCGCAGCAGAGACCAATTACTCCACCACGGAGAAGGAATGCTTGGCGATAGTGTGGGCCATCCGCAAACTTCGATGTTACCTGGAAGGGTACCGGTTTGACGTCGTCACCGACCATTTGGCACTCAAGTGGCTGAACACCATTGAGAATCCTACAGGACGCATCGCTCGCTGGGCTTTGGAACTCCAACAGTTCCAGTTCGATGTCCACTACCGCCGAGGGAATCAAAACATCGTCGCAGACGCCCTTTCCAGGCAACCGCTTGAGTTCTTGCAGCAAACGACACAAGATCAAACACAGTGCCGGTGGATGCAGCGAATGTTGCGGCGAGTCGAACACGAGCCAGCGAAGTACCCGGAGTATGTGCGGGAAAACGACCAGTTGTATCGACGCTTCGGACCGCGCCCGGAGGAAGAGGATTATATCCCTTGGAAACTCTGCGTCCCCAAGGAACACCGGCAGAGAGTCTTGCACGAATGCCATGACCAACCTAGCGCTGGGCACCTAGGGATTCGGAAGACGTCGATGCGAGTTTCACAGCGTTACTACTGGCCGGGCCTATTTCGGGACGTGGCCAAATACGTGCGCAAGTGTCGGTCTTGCCAGAAACATAAGGTGAGTCAACTCAAACCACCAGGTAGAATGCACACTCGTCAAGTCCGTGAGCCATTTGAGGTGCTATGTGCGGATTTTGTCGGTCCACTGCCCCGATCCAGACATGGGAACACCGTCCTGTTGGTCTTTTTCGACCTCTTCAGCAAATGGGTGGAGTTGGTGCCGCTACGAAGAGCGACCACGGCACATTTGGAACGGTCTTTCCGCGAACGCATCTTAGCTCGCTTTGGAATCCCCAAAACTTTCGTCTGCGACAATGGTACTCAATTTACCAGCCGAGCGTTCCGAACCTTCTGCAAGCAGACTGGAATGACCTTGCAACATACGGCCCCTTACACACCGCAACAGAACCCGACCGAGCGTGCAAACCGTACCATCAAGACGATGATGGCCCAGTATATTGATGATCAACAGAACACCTGGGACGAGCTCCTCCCCGAGATCAGCCTCGCAATCAACAGCAGTGCTTCCGATACCACCGGCTTTAGCCCAGCTTTTCTGTTGCAAAGCAGAGAGCCCAGGCTACCAGGAGAACTATACGAGGAGGTGACACCAAACCTCGGTAAGGAACCTATCTCCCCAGGCGCGCGAGCTCAGCGGCTGAAAGACATTTTTAAGATAGCCATCGATAACATGCACCGAGCTACCGAGGGTCAGAGTCGGCAGTACGATCTAAGGAGACGCGAATGGAGGCCAGCCATCAAGTCGCTGGTGTTGTTACGCACTCACCACTTGTCCAACGCGGCCGAGGGATTTGCAGCTAAGTTGGCACCTCGATACCAAGGACCGTTTAAAGTGATCAAATTCCTCTCGCCGAACATCGTCCGGCTACAAAGCACGGAGGGGCGGCAACGGCGAACGGCAAATCTCGCGGATTTGAAGGAGTTTCATGGAGAGGATGATGCCGACAATCCATCGAACGACTCGGCAGACGAACCAACCCACGAACTAACTGGCGGACCGGTAGACGACTCAGTAGGCGACATAGGAACCCAGCAATCAAGCAAGGAACCGTATTAATAACACTAATCTTTTCTAACTAATCTTAAACATGTGTAGCATTTGTAAACCGCACCCTGGGGCCAATTAGATAGTTTAGACCTATGGCTGATAAAACATTTTTGCAGGAAGGTAACATGCGTCCTCGTTCTTGGAGTGGCCAGCCAACAAACACTCGCAACAGACACCGAATACAACGCACCCCGTAACTACCACACCACTAACGTGAACGCTCACCACGGTAACCAACCAGTACACCACCCCGTCGCTCCCGCCGTCGACACACGCTTGGACCAAGCACCCCACGACCCCGAACACAACGGCGAAACATGGACCCTCGCCTTCATCGACGGAACAACACCAGTTCGCACCCGAACAGCCGTGCCAGCACACCTACCTTCGGTGATGACCCGGAATGGCGACTCTCCTGGGAGGATTTGGAGGAAATTCGGTTACCCGACTTGGAGAGGATCAGCCCACTAGCGGGGGAAATTGCCTCCCAAGTCGGTGAAGACAACCCAGGACCGAACGACCCCGTGGAGCCCCTGGGAGGGTATTCCGACGAAGATGAACCTGCCCCGGTAGGACACTTCGCAAACCTGGTCCACCGCGCAGTGAGTCCACTGGTGCCCCACCGAGCTGAGACTCTCGAAGATCCCGTACACCTTCCCCGCATGGACGTTCCACCCACTAACGCCAACGAACAGGAGGTCATACTACTGAGCGACGATGAAGATGCGGTGACCCTCCCTCGGACTCCCGAGCCTCGACCCGAGGTCGATGACCCACCACCCGTTTACGGCTCATGGGAAGGCCAAGACACCCCACCGCCAACCATTGAGGCCTTCTTTGGATGCGTGTCCCAGCCCGGAAAGGTCGCGCCAAAGAGAACCACCCAACCGATGGCCCACTATTCAGACATCAGCTCGGACGAGGAGGAGACTCGGCCAGGCCCCCGAGAGGGCAACCAGGAGGATGAACGGCCTACGACCTCGGCAGCAGCTCGTGTGCAAATGGAGCGCAGACAAGCAACAGTGGAGTGCCCGGAACCAGCGATGGTGACCGCCTTTCAGGCCCTGGAGGTCCGTACGGCCAATCCCGCCACCCCAGTTTGCGTAGTCGTGGCAGTGGCACGGGAAGTGGCCATAGACGAGACGCCGAGTGGGGACGTGTGGATAGTGGCACCCTCAGAATGGCGGGTGAATACGCCCGAACGCCGGTTGCCAGCAGCATTGATTGCTCGTATACAAGCCAGGGTCGACCAGGACGCAAGGAGAAATGTTCGGTTCCTGGAATCAGCAGCCTTGACTCAATTCCGAGTCCGCATCAACACCCGGAACCAGGTTTCCGTCAACTTCCGCCCGGTGAGGTAAGGGGGGGGTGTGACGCAGCAGAATGCGCCCCATTGTTTTTTTTTAGTTCTTTTGTTATTCTTTTCATTTTTTCATTTAATTATTCATTGTTCATTTCAATATAAGTAAATATAAAACCCGTGCCTCATGAAGAGGACTTAAACACATATCTAAGAGTTTTAAAACGATAGTCCACCTCTAGCCCGCCAACTATTTAAAAGCAACGGCCAGCCAAACGCACCAAACACACACGCACACAGTTTCGTTCAAACGCAACGGCCACCAAACGGAAAAACAAATGTCACACCGACACACATAGCAAACTGAACGAAACAAAATCGCTGGCACATACATACCGACAGGCAAACGCATTCGGCGTCACCCGCATACCAACATGCAAAAAAACCAACGAAACACATACACGCGTCATCGGGCCGCAGATCAGCGAACGCAAACGACAACAACAATACATGCACGGGCCGAAGCCGGCCGATGAGGCAAACGCAAAGCAGCAAGCCCGAACAATAACAACGCGTACGCTGGCAGAGGCCGAACGAGTGGGCAACAACAAGACCCTTGGCAAAGGGCGGCCAATCACTGCGTCGGACATGCAGCCGGCGCCAGCAGAGGAGTTCTAAGTGAAGCTGGGCCTCGGACATTCTTGGAATTTGACGACGGCGTCAGTCTGCAATTGATCGTGAGATAAGTGAGTCAAGTTTTGAAAGTCGTCGCGTGTGCCAGGAAAAAAACCCAACAGGAGAACACAGGAGACAACGCAAGTGACACCAAGGACCAACAGCAGCGACTTCAAGGACCAACAGCAGCAACAGCGAGGATCAACAACAGCAACAACAACACGCGCCCAACCAGACCTGCAAAGAGAGACACGAGGGCAAACAGCAACAACAACACGCGCCAAAAATCTACAAGTGTGTGTGTGTGCGTGGAAAATTTGGCGGACACGCGGGTGAAGTGGGTAAGCTGACGGGTGGCCATTTTTGTTGAAGGGGGGAAACGACAGGGTGCGGTATAGGCATTTTGTTCCCAAATTGTGAAATAAATTCTACAAATTAACCATAACCCCTGCCCCCCTATTTTTCGTGGATAAACTGCTTCTGGTGTTAAACCCCAGGGATGGACAAACGTTAACAAGTGACCCGAGTACCCTAAATTTTCCTAAGCCGTTTCGATTCCTCGTGTCTGCTTAGGTGTTTAACCTCAAACACGAGTAATCATAGGCGAGCCGCGTGATACGGATACCATTTCTGCCAGGTGAAAACCTCGGATCTAGTTTGTGGTTGTTCTCTGCTCTAGGTGATAACCTCAGACACAACCTATAACTATTTCTGCTCAGGTGTTGACCTCTGACTTGGCCAGACACTATATCTGCTTTAGGTGATAAACCTCAGATATAGTTTTCCGTAGGCGACACGTGCTCTCGGCTAGGTAGTTTCACTCCGCCATCCGACTGTACCCGCCCTAGGTGACAAACCTCAGGTACAGCCGGCCGTTTTCATTTTCTTTTCCCTCAACTTTCTTCCCTTCCCTGTCGATCCCTCGTGTCTGCATAGGTGCGTGACCTCATACACGAGTGATCAGAGACGAGCCACGTGACACGGCTGCCATTCCTGCCAGGTGATTAAACCTCGGATTTAGTTTGTGGTTGTTTCTACGCTAGGTGATAACCTCGGATGCAACCTGTAACTATTTCTGCTCAGGTGTTAACCTCGGGTCTGGCGAGACACTATTTCTGCTTTAGGTGTTAACCTCAGTTATAGTTAGTCACTACTTCTGCTTTAGGTGTCAAACCTCAGATTTAGTTTGCCGCTGACACCACGTGCCCTCCGCCTGGCCCTTTCTAGTTTCATTGAACTAGTAACCCACTTTATTGTAGGAGTAGGTAGGGTTGTAGGAGAGGCGTATCTGAAACCCCGTTTTCTCTCTTATCTTCGGTCTCTCGTGGTTGCCGTAGGTGTTTTAACCTCAGGTACGAGCGATCACAGACGAACCACGTGCTACGGCTACCATTTCTGCTAGGTGATTTAACCTCGGGTATAACTTGTGGTTGTGTTCCGCCCCAGGTGATAACCTCGGAGACAACGCGCAGTTATATTTGCTTTAGGTGTAAACCTCTGATCTGGCTAGAACCTGTTTCCGCTAGGTGTTAAACCTCAGATACAGTTTACCACAGGCGACGCGTGTTCATTACCAGGGATTTTCTCGGCTCATTGTCCCGGCTATTGGTGATCAACCTCCGGTGCGATTGGTCATACATTGGCCCCGGCCACAGGTACCCTGCCCTCCTATCCACGGTGCTTCCTCACACGCAAATTCTCGACGTGACTCAGACCCTCCACCTGAATTGAGCACGATCCCCTACAGTCCTAGTAGTCCCAGCAACTTATAAATTTTCTGTTAAGCCCCCCCGCCTTAACTTATTTTTTCCTCTGCCTTAAACACACAAAATAAAAAAAAAAAATTTTTTTTTTATGGGCCTTCCGCCAAAAACATCCGTCCGACAATTGTAAGCGTTGTCACTCCTCGTATAGGCCAGATGCAAAAAAATTTTTAAGAGCTTTGAGGGTAAGTAGAATAAGGTATATTGAACTTTTTCTATTAATATATATTATTTTTTTTTTGTTTTATTAGTTGTTTAACGGAAGAAAAAAAAAAAAAAAAAAAATTTGGGAATTTTTTTAAAATAAAATTTTAAAAAAAAAATATTTTTAAAATTTTTTTTTTATTTTTAAAAAAAAAAAAAAAATAAAAAAATTTTTAAATATTTTTTGAATTTTTTGTAAAAAAAAAATATATTGGGGAAAAAAAAAGGGGGGGGGGGAGGGAGGTGAAAGTAGCGGGGGGGGTGTTATCAAACCGAGCGGGGGGGGCAAGCATCATGGGCAGCTGGAGTTTGATATCCGCAGCATGTGGGAGTGGGGCACGCGCAGCAGAGTTCCGGTATGGAACTCTACTCTGGAATTTTAGGGATCTATTGTTGGATCAGTGTCGGATTTTGTTGTCTTTTTTTTGTACAAAGAGAAACGTTTGTGTCAGTGTAGAAGAGTTGTCGAGTGAGGTTATTGTGCGGACTACAGGGCTTAGGGATGGGACTACCCCCTGGGATCCGTTGAGCCAGCCGGCGTAGCCCAAGAAAAAAAAACGTAGTTCCGTATCACATACCCCGGTTGCTTGCCACCGATTTGTTAATTTTTTTGCTCACATGAGTTAAACCATAAGGATGCTGGTCCTTTCAGGACGATGTATCATATGAAAGGTATTGATCCACACATCATGAATGTTTTTAAATTTTGGTAATACTCCACCCGGTTCTGAAGATATTTACATTCAATTTTTATTTTCAATTTTTATAATAAAAATTGAAAAATAATCGAGTTTATAGTTGGCGACCTTTCTAACTTGTAGAATGAATTGTTTCGCTGGCTCGAGGTCAAATAAAAACACAAGGTATGTGTTAAGTTATCCAATATATTTCGGTTGCAACATCGGCAACCATCATCAGGGACACTACAAAACAATTTACCAATTAACAATTTTTATCACATTTGAAAACAGAATTTAAAGTCAAAAACTGAACATATTTACGTACATTATTTTACACGTCTGTTCCGTCTGGCGTGGAGTTTCATACTGAGCTCTCATTTGGACAACAGGTGCCTGTAAATGTGAGCACAGTTTTCTGTGTCTGTTTTGTAGTTCAGTCGCTTGTCCGTTGGTGTGTTAATGATGTGAAGCATCTCGAGAGTGAACCGTTTACTGTAATTTGATTCTTGTTGTAGGACTGTTGTTGCCTCAAAATTTGGCGAGTGTCCACTCTCCATACAGTGTGTCGCGAGCGCCGTTTTTTGTATCGTTGTTTGATGTCTGAGCTTATAGTCCGATTTATGTTGGGAAATTCTGGTTTTCAGTTTTGATTTTGTTGTTCCAATGTATAACTTGTTGCAACTGTTCTCTACATCTCCATTGCATGGTATCCTATATATTACATTACTCCTATCCGATGTGGCTATTTTCGATTTCGTCCTATTATAAAATGTTTTCATTGTGTTCAAGGGTTTGTGGGCTATGTGTATATTTTGCTTATCGAAGCAGTCGGAATGGGCGAATCTTTCCGAAAGTTGTGGAACATATGTAAGCGATCTGTATGATTTTGTTTGTTGTCCTGGTTTTGAGCTTCGTTTTCCGTTCTTGTCAATAAGTGATTCTATAATTCCCATTGGAAAGTCATTATCCGTCAAAATTTTCTTTATTTCGGAAACAATTTCCTTGTGGTATATTTCGTCACTTATATTGAGCATCCGTTGTATGCAGCCACGTGCCGTATTAATAATTATGTTTTTCGGGTGTTTTGAATGGTAATTAATGATCCTTCCCGATGCCGTGGGCTTTTTGTACCACTTGATTTTTAGTTGGTTTCCATGTCTGTTAATTGTAGAGTCTAAATATGGTAGTTTACCGTCTATTTCTTGTTCCATTGTGAATTTCAGATTCCTGTGGAATGAGTTAAGTGCGTCAAGAGTGTTTTTAACTTGGTCCTCTTTGGTAATGGCAAATAGGTCGTCTACATATTTTGTCAATAATCTCGGTGGCTGCTTAAGTGTCTTCATTGTGCTGTCCAGAAGTTCCTCCATTACTATGTCAGCTATAACCGGGGATGCTGGAGATCCCATTGGCATACCTTTTAATTGGGTATATATGTGGTCCTCAAATTTGAAATACCTATTTTCCACTATACAGAATTTTAAAATTTCCATAAAGAGCGTTTTGGGTATTTTTGTGTACTCTTTTATGTTGTTCCACTTTTTGTCAATAGTCTCTAATGCTAGGTCAATGGGAATGCTAGGGAATAATGAGACTACGTCAAATGAGATCAGTATTTCATCGTCACATATGTAGGTGTTGTTCGTCCGTTCTTTAAATCTTACTGCATTTTTTACATTATATGTAGAATCTGCCGTGAGATTTTTTAAGATTTTGATTATAAATCTACATAGGCCATGTGACGGTGCACCAATAGACGAGCAAATTGGTCGAAGTGGGGTTCCTTCCTTGTGGATTTTAGGGAGTCCGTATATCCTAGGTGGTAGGGCAGTGCTTGTTATCAGCTTATTCCTTTCGGCCTTTGAAATAAGCTCCAGCTTAAACAGTTTTTCCACCAAACTGTTATTTTTAGTCTGTAGTCTTGTTGTTGGATCCTGTCTTAATTTTCTATATGTGCACATATCACCTAAAATGTCTCTCATTTTAATCTTATAGTCTTCTTTTTCTATTGCTACTGTTTTGTTTCCTTTGTCAGAAGTCAGAATTAAAATGTTGTCGTTTTTCCTTAGAAAATTGCGTGTCTGCTCCACTGTGTCAAGTATTGCACGATCTCTTGTGCTCTGTCTATTTTTAGATTTGGCGTCTTTCAGCATTAAAGAGAATTTTGTCCGTGCCGATTCCTGTTGTTCCTTGTCTTGTATTGTTTGAACGATTGCCTCTCCGTCTGAAATGTAATTAAAGAGTGGGAAACTCTTGTTGTCCACAGGCACCGCAAACTTCGGGCCTTTGCTAGCAACGCTTCAATGTTGGGCGGGAATTCAGCCTTCGTTTTGTTGACGAACCACTCCTTGTGTTTGTTGTTGTGTGCAAAGATTTCGTTCCGTTCTTTGCGCAGACTCTCATGTTTTTTCTCTTGTCGTTCCTTCAGTGTTGTTGTTAACTTCCCAGTGGCGGCGAGCTAAGCGAGGTCGGTCGAAATAATGCATTTTTTCAAGCCGAAATGTAATCCATTACCTATGATCTTTTTTTTAGCGCATTTGTAATGGCCAAAATAAAAACGAATTCTCTCACGAAAGCACCGAGCTGTTGTTGACTTCGTTTT
Source organism: Lordiphosa collinella (assembly GCA_018904265.1). Classification (NCBI taxonomy): domain Eukaryota; kingdom Metazoa; phylum Arthropoda; class Insecta; order Diptera; family Drosophilidae; genus Lordiphosa; species Lordiphosa collinella. Next base: position 33,988 of record JAEIFV010001072.1, on the reverse strand, counting down.
TGTACGCCCCTTCCCCTCTACTCATGAAACGATTTTCGTCATTCCTTTTTTTGCACTTTTCGTTTTGTGCGTGGCACGCGTTCTTTCGTTCGGTTTTTGTCTATGCCTATTCCTTTTGTGTGTACAGTGTTAGTGTGTGTAAATACCCTTCAGTACTCAGCATTAGTGAATCACCAAAGATTCACCGATGAATTGGTCAAAGGGATCGATGAATCATAGGTGACCTCCCATACAAATTATGCATGAATTTAACATTGGCATGTCCTAGGCGTTCACGCATGACAGTTTATGGAGGAATCACCCATGAATTCACGAATCGGTTCATCAATGACTCACACATGATTTCTTTGCAAAACTCATTGATGAATTCACCTATAAATTCATGTTTGATTCACCCACGATTCCTCGCAGACTTTTGCAAAGAAATCATGTTTAAATAATTTAAGTTTAATTATGCTTATTTTAAGCAACAATCATCAAATTGGCCTACCACAATACAAACAATCAACAACAACAAGTCGAGGAATTCACTATGTAGCACACCAACACAGCAACTGCGGACAATTAATGCACAAACATAAATACATACTTACGATGAAAACAAACAAAACACAACATCTCAAAACATCACATGAACAAACATAATTCGCACAAAGGTGACGATACGACGATTCACACTGCTTATTTAATCACTTCTCTTATAAATATATACCTGTTTAACTAATAATTAGTTGTTTGTAAAGAAAATTGCTTTTGTTGCTAAAAAAAATCTTCGCTGCAGAAATGCTCCACTGAAAATTTTCTGGCAAGTGGCGATTGGAAAGAGGCAGCACGCGTCAAACGCAAAAACAAAAACAAAGTTATTTCGCTTCTTCCTTGTCTCTTGTATTCTGCGCGCGATACCCTTTTCAACTCATATTATGTAAGCGCATATCCGACTTAAGAAGTATTTGTGTACATTTTTTAATGATCCATAAATAAATTATTTATTTTGGGATAATAATGATAAAAGTCTATATTAGGGCTATTCCACTAACGATCAGTGCAATCCGCTTATTCAAAATTCTTTAATAAACATATAAAATATGGTTTTAATGTTCGGTAAAATTTGAAGGGTATGCAAACTTCTTCGTTCGGCGATGGCCTGTGTGTCGCAGCGCGACGGCTAACATTTTTTGTGACTGCAATAGGTAAATTTGCAACAACAAATAGACAAAAATTTCTGTTCTGCCGACGTCGACGTCAAAGCAGATGCGGGAACAAGGCATGAATTTGACGATGCATGAATTCTAGAACTGAAGGGTACTAATGCATAATTGCATCTGTGTGATGATTTTCGTATTCGTTACACACACGGCGCGCGTCACTGTGCAATTCTTGTGTTGTGTTGACGTAAATTAAAAAGGAAAGTTTTTCGCAGTAAATTAAAAAAATATATTTATTAAATTGGCTTGATGTATTGTGCCGGCTTATAAGCAGTTATTGTGCATATATGTACATACAATTATTGCAATTTAGTCGGTTATTTTGCCGGTTGTAATAATTATTTAACTTGCAATTTTTGCTGAAGATAATGTAATTTGTTTAATCTTATAGAATTTTTTTTATGAAGTCAAAAATATTGTTATTTGTTAAGTCTTATTTTTAATTAATAAATGTTAAAATTTAAATTTGAATAAAAAAAATACTACATTACTAGAGCGTATATTTTGTTTCTTTTGTAATCAATTATTTATTAAATTACATTTGCAGGAAAGTAAGCCACTTCATATAGTGGGAAATTGTGTTGCAGGTATATTGTCTTGTAATATAAGCACATTACCATCCCATAAGCGATTTTCAAATCGTATGCTACGTTTTATACAGGCTGCAGAATTTCTGCATTACAATATTTAAAAAGGCTACGCTTGGGTAATGGAGACCCGAATGAAACTTCGACTCGTCATTACTTTCTGCATTACGAAATTCAAAAAAGTAATGCACCGTGCGTACAAAGCGGCCATTGTGTTAAGAAAGTAATGGAGCTTGTAATCGGTTTTTGAATGCATACAGGCGAGAAGTATTCCATTAGTAATCGATCTAATCTCTCGCTCTCAAAAAATGCTTGGGAGTCATCTGCTCTGAGCAGCTGTTCTACCATTGTTGTTGTTTTCTTCATCTCTTTGGTTTGTTTTGCAAGTGTGTTGTGTTTATGTTTGATGAGAAGACCTAAAATTTTCATGTGAAACGTATGTGCGTGTCTGTTTAGGGATTGTTGTATGTCAGCGACTGAACTACGACTGAACTACAAAACAGACACAGAAAACTGTGCTCACATTTACAGGCACCTGTTGTCCAAATGAGAGCTCAGTATGAAACTCCACGCCAGACGGAACAGACGTGTACCCAGTGGCGCAAATGCTCATTATTACGTCCATTATTAATGCATTACCTCTCGACTGTATGCATTCAAAAACCCAATACAACCTGCCTTACTTTCTTAAGAAATGGCCAAATTTTCCGCACGGTACATGAGTTTATTGAATTTTGTAACGCAGAAAGTAATGACGTGCCGAAGTTTCTTTCGGGTCCCCATTACACAAGCGTATTCTTTTACCATATTGTAATGCAGAAATTCTCGAGCCTGAATAAAATGCAGATTACAATTTCAAAATCGCTTATGGGTTGGTAATGTGCTTACATTACAACTTAATATACCTGCAACGGATTTTGCTGCTATATAATATGGATTACTTCCTTGTAGAGTAATTACATAAATAATGGATTACATAATTAAATAAATAAACGCTCTAGTAATGTAGTTGTTTTTTATTTAAATTTTCATTTAAAAATTTTATTATTCAAAATAAAACCAAAAAAATAACAATATTGTTTTTTAACTTTTAATTATATTTTTTAATATTATAAACGAAAATAAGGAACAATATTTTTTTAAACATAACTTTATAATAATATTTTCAAAAAACCAAACAAAAAATAACAATATTTTTAAGTCTTTCAGTAAAATTAAAATATAAAATTCGTATACATTATTCTTTTACATTATCTATAAGACAAAACCTAATAATAAAAATAATGATGAAAATGTTTTAATGAATACAAACGTAACTTTTAACATCATTGATGTTAATATGGAAGATTTAAATATAGTCATCCATGTTTACATCATTAATGTTACTATTTTCATTTATATCCATTAAAACATTTTCATCATTACTTTTATTGTTCGGTTTTGTCTTATTGTCGAATTTTTGTTTCGCCAGCCGCCCTTTTTGAACGCGAAAACAGTTCCTTATGGTAGCGATGTATATCTTGTTGGTCCAGCCTTCGGTCTTAATAGCATCTGTTAATTAAAAATTATTAATTTGTCGTCATTGAAAATAAAATAAAATAAAATACACATACCAGACAGAGCATCGTTCAACGCTTTGAACTGTTTAAATGGTTCTTTTCCATTTAGGCCGTCAAAATTGAGGTTTGGGATGATGTTTTTCCCAACCACGCAATCAAAATTTTTTACGATATTGCCTTTTGCAATATTTCGTAGAATTCGCACCTGTTTAAGTTAAAGAAAAAATAGTTTAATTCAATTATATTACATAAAAGACATTGGGTACTTACATAATTGTTCTTGTCTGCGTTGACCAGTTTGTCAACCTTTGACAAGTCTTCCATTTTTGTTATGGGAAACACATTCGCAGCTGGAGGCATGTCATCATTTGTCAACTTCTTCATAATTGTTAACATTTCAATTTGACGTCTTTCAATGTTCGTTAAAGTATTTTTTATGTCTTTGACATCTTCTTCCAGCTTTAAAATGCGGTCCATATTTGAAATCTCTCCTTGAAACTCGGAAGAGCTGGCCAAAAACTGTTTCTTAAACATAACTTAAATAAAAATGAATTAGCAAAAAATACTTATGTCTGAGAATGTAAAATAGGAATAAAAACAAAATTTTCGTTATATGGTAAGCAAATGTATTTATAACTAATTTTGCTAAGAGGTACAAGTTCTTCCTCTAGCATTTTTGTTGTTGTTTGGACAATACCTATTGTTTTAGAATTAATGGGCTCTATGTAAAATGGCTGAGAATCCTCAAAGCGTCTACATTGAGCGAACTTTTCATTATCAAATTCTATGAACTTTACTATAGTTGCCGGATGGCAAGGTGGGATGCAGCAATAATTATTAGGAGATATGGCAGAAAGAGTGAATTTTTTACAAACCCACTTCGTTATTTCACCTTTTTTATTCCTATGGAATGATGTACTGCATTTTATAGTTTTACTTTTTTGAAACGAATATTTATTATTTATTTGCTGCGGAATGTTAATTGGACACTTAATAGATTTCTTGACTTCTTGCATAAAATTTTCAAATTTATATGCAGTTAAGTCTTGCACATATCCCATTTCTTGGACAGACTCACAGATATGTAATAAATTATGAACATTAAAAGAAACATTTTGCTTGCCATATTTTAGAGCAAAAGTGCTCACAAAGTATTCAAAAATTTGTTGAATGGTATCTATATTAGTATTATAATCTGATTTTGTTAGTAATAGCCTATAACCAGTGTGCAAGAGAAGTAAATTATAATAATAGTCTTCCGGAACTAAATCTTTAAGAAGAACTATTGAAGTGTATAAAATAAACAGCCTAAATTCTGTGGCTTTCCACATGCTTAATTCTTCAAGACTTCGGGGTTTCCTGTGGAACTCAGACGGAATGAAAGCTGCAATTGAAAGGCTGCGTCTATTAATTTCTAATTTATGCTCATTGGTAAATTTGCAGTCTTTTATTGAATTATTGTAAATTAATTTTAAAATTTTTTTGGTAACTCCTAAGTCTATGAGATGCATTGCATCTAAAGGAAACTGTGTAATCATACCAATACCTATTTTCTCTAAAACCATTTGGTTCGAAAGGAAATAGTTTTGGTGATGATCGACATATTTCCTTGACGTGTAGTCACTATCAGATATTTTAATGCCTCTGCTTGTGGAATATGCTGTAAAATTTCCTATTCGAGTACCTAACTGAGTGCATTTCATGCATCCATTGAAGGATGAATGACCTTTTAAACCACATATAAAGGATTTAGCGGGGGCGTCGCATATAAATGACTTGCATTTAAGTTTTAGGTCAGTCATACCTACCTTAATACCGTCTAACTCTATGCGCTGCAACTCCTGAACAAAATCATACAAATAGACATTTGGATTTGCGGGCTTTTGCTTTCCTACAAATGTTCCAATCATAAATACCTCACTGTCTTCAACATTTGGGAAATGCCCTAATATTGGCCAAAGACCCATTCGAGAACTTTTAAAAAGAGGCAGGCCGTCAATGCCAACATCCATTTCGAGATTTTGGTATTGTTCAAAAATGTGCTTATTGGCTTGAACATAGTTCTCGATGCCTAGATGTAGATAGTTTCCCGGAGCTACTGTCCTTAAAACAGTTTTCTCTCGACGGTTAACTAAACATTCTACAGAGCCAGGAACATCGATACCTGAACCAACCAAAATTTTTAACAAGGCACGAACACAGCTTCTAGCTGGGCTGAACTTTATATACCAATCTCTAAGTTGGTCTGTTAGATTTGAACTTGCACTTTTTAAAGTTTCTTGGTGGCCATTATCTTCTGGCATGGGCATGTCAATATCTTCCAAAATGTCATCTTCAGGGGCATTGCTGAAACTAACCTCATCGACTAACACATTGCTTTCCGCAATTTCCCTGGCAACAAGTCGGCGTATGTTCCGATCACTTAATCCTCTTTTTAAAGGCATAATGAAAAAATAACACTAACTGAAATATATGTATGTAAACTGTAAAAATGAGCCTGCCTTAAATACACTTTTATGCACACTGAAGTTATATTTGCTAAGATATTAATGATTTATTATTTATATGTTAAATTATTATTTATTATTTTATAAATGCTAAAATTGGCTTGATTGTAAGTCTTTAATTGTTTATGTATGCATATAATTACATGCATATGTATTTACATATGTATGCGTGTATATTGCACGTGCACATAAACTTAAGCGCGCAAAATAATTGCCACCGACAAATAAGTTGACAAAATTGCAATATATGTGTATCCTTATGTGGGTACAATAATTGCTTTTTAACAAATATAATGCAACAAGCCAATTTCACAAATATAATATTGTAACTCACTGCAAAAAACTTTCCTGTTTATTTCGCGTCCGCACAACACAAGAATTGCACAAAAGTGACGCGCGCCGCGTGTGTAACGAATTTCGTATTCGTATCACACAGATGCAATTATGCATTAGTATTTACACATATTAACACTGTACACACAAAAGGAATAGGCATAGACAAAAAAACCGAACGAAAGAACGCGTGCCACGCACAAAACGAAAAGTGCAAAAAACGAATGACAAAAATCGTTTCATGAGTAGAGGGGAAGGGGCGTACAAAAACGAAGTCAACAACAGCTCGGTGCTTTCGTGCGAGAATTCGTTTTTATTTTGGCCATTACAAATGCGCTGAAAAAAATCTCATAGGTAATGCATTACTTTGTAGCTCGTACGTAATGCATTATTTCGACCGACCACGTTTAGCCCAGCGCCACTGGGTAAAATAATGTACGTAAATATGTTCAGTTTTTGACTTTAAATTCTGTTTTCAAATGTGATAAAAATTGTTAATTGGTAAATTTTTTTTTTTTGTTGGTGGGGGTGGTGGTGGTTGCCCCCCCAATTTTTGTTGGAAACCAACACACCCCCCTTTTTTTTTTTTTTCCCCCTGACCAAGGAAAAAAATCATTGAAAAATAATTTTCCTTTATTTTTTTTTTTATAAAAATTGAAAAATAATTTTTATTTTCAATTTTTATTTTTTGCGTTATTATGATTTTTAAATAAAAAAAATTTAATTATTATTTTGTAATTTATTTTTTTAATCAAAAATAAAAGTTATTCTTCAAATTTTTATTTTAAAAATTATAACCGTTACGGTCCCTTATTAAAACAGACCATAGACCATTGAAATATTTTTTCTCAATGGTAAACCCAAGTTCAAAACTAACAAGAATGAGACTAGACTTAGAAGAGTATGATTTTTCTGTAGAATATCTCAAGGGCAAAGACAATTTCGTTGCAGATGCATTATCCCGCATAACAATAAAAGAACTAAAAAATATCTCAGCCAGTATACTAAAAGTCACTACAAGAAATCAAAGTAGACAAAAATCCAGCGCAGGAAAAGAACAAGAAAAATAGGGGAAAGTTAACTTCGGCTCGGCCGAAGTTTTGTATACCCTTGCAGCTTCCATTGAAAAGAAAAAAGTTTTTCTAAGACTACTTTTTGGACATTACTTTTCTATGGGATCTATACTATAAAGATGTCTGATTTCGATTAAACTTGGTAAAATCATGGAAAAGCATAATACACTGTTAATTACGAAATTTGGAGGCGATCCCATTTAAAACTAAAAGTTTTTCTGACTAGAACTTCTTTTTCGACCCATCATTAATACTGCAGCTATATGCTATAGTCATCCGATTTTGATAAAACATTGTAGAAATGTGTCCAAATATATAAAATAAGTGTATGCCAATAAAAAGGACGTTTTCATTAGAAACCAAAAAGTTTTCATCACTCGATCTAGTTTTTCGACCGATCGTTCCTATGGGAGCTATATGCTATAGTCATCCGATTTCGACCAAACTTAGTAGAATTGTGTAAAAGTATATAAAATAAGTGTATGCCAATGACAGGGACGTTTTCATTAAAAACAAAAAAGTTTTTTTCACTAGAACTAGTTTTTCGACCGATCGTTCATATGGCAGCTATATGCTATAGTCATCCGATGTCGACCAATTTTAGTGAAATTATGGGAAGGGATTGTAAACTGAGAAATACGTACTTTGGAGGCGTTTCCATTAAAAACAAAAAAGTTTTTCTCACTAAAACTAGTTTTTCAACCGATCGTTCCTATGGCAGCTATATGCTATAGTCATCCGATCCGGCCGGCTCCGACAAATGTGCAGCGTATTTGTACCAAAAGACTTCGTGCAAAGTTTGGTGAGGATAGCTTCGAAACTGACGGAGGAGATAGCATAGAAACAGACGGACAGACGGACGGACAGACGGACAGGGCTAAATCAACTCAGCTCGTCGTGCTGATCAAGAATATATATACTTTATGTGGTCGGAGATGCTTCCTTCTATGCGTTACAAACATCCGGACAATTTTATAATACCCTCTGCAAAGGTATAAAAAGTAGAATTGCCTAGGCAATCTCTTAAAGAAGCTTCAATGCTTCAATACCTAACTTACGTATACGAAATCATGAATAATGATGAGGTACGAAAAGTAGTGACCTTGCACGTAAAAAATATGATTTATTTTTTTCAAACATGGCAAAAGTTTACTGCACGATATGATGTTAGCGATTTGTATACTAATGGAACTCTTGACTTAGGTCAGTTTTTCCAAAGGCTTGAAATGCAAGCCGGTAAATATAAAATCAGCCAACTCGAAGTGGCACCGTGGGAAAATATCTTTGAGCAAGTTTCAATTGATAATTTTAAACAAATGGGCAATAAAATATTGAAATCATTTAAAGTAGCGCTACTCAACCCGGTGACCCTAATTCAAAATAAAAAAGAAAAAGAAGCTATTATGTCTACATTCCATGATGATCCAATACAAGGAGGGCACACAGGCATTACAAAAACCTTGGTCAAGGTCAAACGATATTATTTCTGGAGAAATATGACTCGAGAAATTACGCAGTACATACGCAAATGCCCAAATTGCCAAAAATCTAAAACAACAAAACACACTAAAACTCCTTTGACAATCACCGATACATGCTTTCGACAGAGTGATAGTAGACACTATTGGTCCGCTTCCAAAATCGGAAAAAGGCAATGAATACGCAGTTACATTAATATGTGACTTAACGAAATATTTAGTTGCCATTCCAATTGCAAATAAAAGCGCAAATACTGTCGCTAAAGCTATATTCGAATCTATTATATTGAAGTTTGGTCCAATGAAGACGTTCATTTCGGACATGGGAACTGAATATAAAAATTCTATTATCAATGACTTGTGCAAATATTTGAAAGTGGAAAATATAACGTCCACTGCACACCACCACCAGACAGTTGGAACAATAGAAAGAAGTCATAGAACTTTTAACGAATACATTCGTTCATATATATCTGTTGATAAGACAGATTGGGACGTATGGCTTCAATATTTCGTTTATTGTTTTAATACAACCCCCTCAATGGCACATATATGAGTTAGTTTTTTGCAGAAAAAGTAATTTGCCATCGAATTTTAATTCAGTAAATAATATAAGTCCATTATACAATATAGAAGACTATGCTAAGGAAAGTAAATATAGATTAGAAGTAGCATATAAACGAGCAAGAGTAATGCTTGAAGAAAATAAAAGAAGGAATAAGCAGTCATACGACTTAAAGATAAATGACATAGAAATATCAATAGGAGATAAGGTTCTATTAAGAAATGAAACAGGTCATGAGCTAGATTTTAACTATACTGGACCGTATAATGTCACCAATATAGAAGATAGGAATAATATCATAATATCAGATACCAAGAACGAAACCCAAAAAATACATAAGGATAGATTAAAGATGTTTTATGTATAATCATATTTTTAGTATGGCCATACATAAGTATAACTATACATAAGCATGCATCAACAAAAGTTATTTAGCATTTTTTTTTATTATTTTATCAAATAACATTTTTACCCATTTCAAAAAAAAAAAAATAATAACTCTAAAATTGTGGTAAATTGTGGGATAAGTCCAACTTATTTTATTCTTTTGTAATTAAAGAAACAATATTCAACATAAAAGTTACAGTCCTTTGAAATTTAAATCGTTAATAAAAAAGGGATTTATCTCGCTTTTCTATATCCTGAACGAGTGATTTTCAATTTGCAATGCATCCAAATAGAATAAAAATCACCCAAAACTACATTTCCGGCCTAAAAATAATTTGTGGCCAACTCAGTTTTTTCTAATATACTTACAATTTAGCGATCTGCGGCCGCAAAAGTGGAGTAAATGTTGAAGACGTCTTCTGCCAGCAAATGTTTTCGCTCCAACGCGTGGGGCAATCATGTGGAGGTTTCTTGAGTTGCTTGTCCGCCAAAAGGTGGCTGATTGATGGTGTGTTCAGCTTTTTAACAAGGGCTCTGACTGTTATAAGATTGCATTGTCTGCTAGCTGCAGTGTAAGCGCAGCTTACACTGTTTTCTAAATTCATCGACACTATTCTCGTTGTCGTCATTCTAGTCATCGTAATCCGAAGCATGGTCAATGCTAAGAAGCTTCACCATTTTCACCATACTTCTGCCGTTATCCGAAGTACATGAATAAAATTACATGGACTTGTCGATTTGACTTATTGTTGCTCTCATCATTTTGAATCACTTCGTCGTAAGAACGCTTAATATGATTTGTCAAATTAGTGCCATCACCCCAAAAAAGAACAAATTAATTTCAACGGAAACTTTCGATTACATACACACACATACTTTGCAAATGTACAGACATACGTGTGTACATTTGTAAAAACAGCATTTGTTGTTGGTTTGCGCGAAGGCGTATGGCATGCGCATAGGGCTAAAGCAAATCAAAATTGTAGCAAGAACTTTGAATATGTCTCTCTTCTCTTTCTCTCGTATACTCTTGCGAAACTGAAGGCAACAACAATACATGCAGACATGGCTGTATCGTCGACTTTGTTTTTGCAGTCAAGCCACAAGCACTCACACAACCAACCGGTTGCAGTTTTTCTTCGAGTTCTTCTTTTGCTGATTATAAACCTATTAATTTGTCTCTTTCTAACAATTGCGTATGCAGAAGGAGAAGCAAAAAAGCACTGCAATATCTATCGCAGTGCAGCGAAAACGACGCGTTAGTGTTTCTAATGTATGGTAATATCGCGATCTAAGCAATGTTGCGATAAGTGTGACGTAAAAGAAACAGAAAAAATTTAGGAAAAATTTTTAACAAATAAACGATGAAACACAACTGAATTTCTTATGTATGCACGTAGGTATGCACATGTGTAGGTATATTAGTGAGGGATACTCTACGAATACTGCGATAAGGGTACTCGTCTAACAAAGGAAGGATCGACAATTCGAGCATATGTATGTATGTATTTATGTCCATGTTGATGTTCTCGGCACATGTAAAACTGACGTCCAAGTCACTGGTTTTAATGCATGCACTTGTACAATGTACATGTACACTAGAGCTTACCTGCCTTGTATAAAAAATAATTTTTTTTCTAGTTCTTTGCGGTACATAGCTCAAAAAATGCAGAATATTTTATAGGGAATTTAAGAAAAAGCCAAAATCAAATATTTTAAGTGTTGATGGTGCCCCTGAGGTTTCAAAGTCTTCAATTTCCCCGTAATTTATCTTTGAATTATGGGCATCGAATGCAAGCAAAGAGAGCGCTGCTTACGCTCATATGCCCGACTTCGGCATGCGCTCGGCTCGTGTGCGTGTATATAGCAGATTGCGCTCGGCCCCTGGGGCTATGGAGGAACATCGCTTGTGTAGGCAGAGACCTTTTACACAAATGTCGAAATAATTATTCAAACATTTCACAAGTTGTGAAGCTAGCAAAACGATCGGAAGGCACCAAATTAAAGATTCCTTGTTAATCCAATATGCAAGAAGGACGTACCACTGACTCCGTTTATTTGGTTGGATCTATGAAGCGGCCCTAGATTTGGATAAACTACCATCAACAAGAAAAAGCTCTTTAACAAATTCAACGAGAGCGTAAGTTAAAGTCGGTCCAGCCCAACTTCGATATACACGTTACTCAGGGCAAGTAGTGTTTAATAGCCGTTTCCTACGTTAATTAACAGAGCATTAACATTAATGTGACTTTTTCATCATTCTTCTTCTTCTTTGGCATTGATGGTAATAAAACCATAACAACCGTTTTACGGTCTCGGCCGCTGCCACTAATGCCCGCCACTCGCCTCTATCCCGAGCGACATTCCACCAGGAGGACACATCCAGCTCCGCAATATCTCCCTGTACCTGGTCGCGCCTTCTCCGCTTCGGTCGACCCGGCCCGGGCTTGCCTCCTAACTCGTTTGTATGCCGACTGTACACCCGTTTTGCTGGAGCGTTATCATCAATACGGGTAACATGTCCTATCCAGCGCAGCCGCTATTGTTTTATGCGCTGGACAAGCTTAGTGTCCCCATAGAGCTCGTACAGTTCGTGATTCATTCGCATGCGAATTTCGCTGCCAACGCTTCGAGGTCCTTAAATCCTCCGAAGAACTTTTCTCTCGAACACGCCAATTGCCGCCTCATCCTTTGATGACATTGTCCATGCTTCTGCGCCGTATAGCAGGACTGGGATGATAAGCGACTTGGTTAGCGCAATTTTCGTTTTCCGAGAGAGGGCTCTGCTCTTGAACTCCTTACTGACCCCGTAGTAACATCGGTTTGCAAGAGTAATTCTTCTTCGGATTTGCAGACTGGTGATGTTGTCGCTGGTTATCGTCGTTCCGAGGTAGACAAATTCCTTAACAACTTTGAAGTTGTAGTCTCCCATTGCAACAGATTGTCCAAGCGTAGACTCACTGAGCGTTGATAGTAGGTACTTCGTCTTATCCTCATTTACCGCTAAACCTATAAGTTTTGACTGCTTCTCTATCTCTGAGAACGCCTGTTTTACCACAGATTCGCTTTTGCCGATGATATCAATATAATCGGCATATCATCGGCATGGGTTTCGATATTTCTCTCTCGGGTCTTCTCCAGGATTTGTCACAATGTGAATATTTGGTCCGTGGTGGATTTGCCAGGTCTAAAGCCACACTGATAAGGTTCAATCAGTTCACTTATTCTCGGCTTTAGACGTTCACATAGGATGCATGATAGAACCTAATATGCAATGGGAAGGAGACTGATCCCGCGGTAATTGGCGCAAACCACAGGGTCTCCTTTTTTAAATATTGGACAGAGTACACTTAGATTCCAATCTTCGGGCATGCTTTCTTGGGACCATACTCTGCATAGGAGTTGGTGCATGCACCTTACCAGCTCCTCAGCGCCAGCCTTGAACAATTCAGCGGGCAGCTCATCAGCGCCAGCAGATTTGTTATTTTTTGCCTTTTTATGGCTTGTCTAGTTGACACAGCCCCAAAGGGCCAAAGCCGAGCTTCTCTCAATCTCTTGGCTTGTGCGCTTCTAATTTTCGCACGAGGAAAGGGACCTACAGTTTAACGCCGAATCCTTGAGAGGCTTTTCATGGCTAATTACTACAAAGCTGGCGCCACCAGCAGAGAGGCGTGACCGGGTTTAAAGATTATTCAAAGAAAAAACTTTTCATTAGATGTTCCGAGGCGGCATTGAACCCACGACCTCTTGCACAGCGGTCGCGCACACTAGCCGCTGAGCCACTAATCTACGAGTAGCGGGTATAAAAAGTGTGCACACAAACGGCGGAGCAAAACGGACCATAGACATTTTTAATTCCATTTGAACGGTAAAACTGAAATTGCTCATTTTTTAAATATATGCTAATAACTTCTACAATTTCCAACAGATTTCGATAAATTTACCCTTTTTTCATTTAATATTTATTAGTTTACATCATTTAAAAGAGCATAAATTTAAAAAAAATTTTATTAGTTAAAATAACGGAGGTTTTCAAATTTTTGATAATAATGAAACGAAATGTTCGATATTTTTGTAAAAAATATAAGATTGACAATAAAACAACGTATAAATGATTAAAAACATTTTATTAGCTTTAATTTGGTATATAGAACTTACTCATAAGATGTTTCATAATTGCGATATATGTAATTAAGTGAGATCTTTATCAAAAATGCAAAAAAAGCGACAATTTGGGATTAATTCGTTCTACTTAAATTTTTCTTAACGCCAGATTCGGATTCAGCGCGTCATTTTAATTAAGGAATGGCATCACATTGAAGAGGATGCAAAATGCTGCATACAAGTGTAATTCAAAGATAAATTACGGGGAAATTGAAAACTTTGAATCTCTAGGGGCACCATCAACACTTTAAATTTTTGATTTTGGATTTTTGTTAAATTCTCTGTAAAATATTCTGAATTTTTTACCTATGTACCGCAATAAACTATTTAGAAAATATGGTGTGAGTGTGGCTAACAGTAGGGCCTTGATGTGAAACATGTTGCATACGATATGCTCCACTCGATACTCAGTAATACTACATAAAACCTAAGACCCAAAACCTTAAACTTAAAACCTAAACCTAAAACCTAAAACAGAACGCTAAAATCTAAACCTAAACTTAAGGCCTAAGTCCTAAAACCTAAAGCTTAAGCCTAAATCCTAAGCTTTAAATCTTGCCTGAACCTTAACTTAAAATCTAAGACTTAAAACCTAAACCTGAAACTTAACCTAAACATAAACCTAAGCCCAAGCCCAAACCTAAACTAACTAAACCTAAACCTAAACCTAAACACCTAACTCTAACCTAAACCAAACAACCTAAATAAACCTAAACCTAACAACTAAACCTAAACCTAAACCTAAACCCAAACCTAAACAAACCTAAACCTAAACCTAAACCTAAACCTAAACCTAAACCTAAACCTAAACCTAAACCTAAACCTAAACCTAACCTAAACCTAAACCTAAACCTAAACCTAAACCTAAACCTAAACTAAACCAAACCTAAACCTAAACCTAAACCTAAACCTAAACCAAACCTAAACCTAAACCTAAACCTAAACCTAAACCTAACCAACACCTAAACCAACCTAAACCTAAACCTAAACTAAACCTAAACCTAAACCTAAACCAAACCTAACTAAACCTAACCTAAACCTAACTAAACCTAAACTAACCTAAACCTAAACCTAAACCTAACCTAAACTAAACCTAACTTAACCTAAACCTAAACCTAAACCTAAACCTAAACCTAAACCTAAACCTAAACCTAAACCTAAACCTAAACCTAAACCTAAACCTAAACCTAAACCTAAAACCTAAACCTAAACCTAAACCTAAACCTAAACCTAAACCTAAACCTAAACCTAACCTAAACCTAAACCTAAACCTAAACCCTAAACCTAAACCTAAACCTAAACCTAAACCTAAACCTAAACCTAAACCTAAACCTAAACCTAAACCTAAACCTAAACCTAAACCTAAACCTAAACCTAAACCTAAACCTAAACCTAAACCTAAACCTAAACCTAAACCTAAACCTAAACCTAAACCTAAACCTAAACCTAAACCTAAACCTAAACCTAAACCTAAACCTAAACCTAAACCTAAACCTAAAACCTAAACCTAAACCTAAACCTAAACCTAAACCTAAACCTAAACCTAAACCTAAAAACCTAAACCTAAACCTAAACCTAAACCTAAACCTAAACCTAAACCTAAACCTAAACCTAAACCTAAACCTAAACCTAAACCTAAACCTAAACCTAAACCTAAACCTAAACCTAAACCTAAACCTAAACCTAAACCTAACCTAAACCTAAACCTAAACCTAAACCTAAACCTAAACAAAACTTACAAAATACTATATTTATCCAAGCGAATAATAGAACTTTAAGTCATCCCTAAATTTGTTGGACATTCTTAATTCCCGCGTAATTTGCGGCTTGTCGATTAGAGTAATTGCAGGTAAAAAATTAAAGAAAAAAGAAAATAGTTCACACTTGAACTTTTGATGTGTTCAACAGAAGAGCCTAATGACAAATGAAATTATATTGCTTCTACTTTAGTGTATCAAAATTGCAAAGGTCGGAGATGCTTCCATCAATGCGTTACAGCATCCGCACAATTTTATAATACCCTCTGCAAGGGTATAATTAAAAGAAAATATGTTAATTAGAAACAAATCTAGAATTAATTTTTTGGAGCTCTGGAAATCTGTGCTCTAATGGCCAAATGTTCAAATAATAGATATTAGGGCCAACGCTTTCCTTTTTATAGCAAAACTTCAAAATATGACTGATATCCAAGCGAATAATAGAACTTTGTGTCATCCCTCAGTTTTTTGGACATTCTTAATTCCCGCGGAATTTGCGGCTTGTCGATTAGAGTAATTGCAGGGAAAAAATTAAAGAAAAAAGAAAATAGTTCACACTTGAACTTTTGATGTGTTCAACAGAAGAGCCTAATGACAAATGAAATTATATTGAGAAAAACTTTTTGGTTTTAAATGGGATCGCCTCCAAATTTCGTAATTAACAGTGTATTATGCTTTTCCATGATTTTACCAAGTTTAATCGAATTCAGACATCTTATAGTCTAGATCCCATGGAAAAGTAACGTCCAAAAAGTGTCTTACCTAGAAAAGCTTTTTTGTTTTCAATGGAAGCTGCAAGGGTATACAAAACTTTCATCTATTTTTTATTTATTTCATTCCCAGCGCTGCAAGTACATTGGCACTTATAAATTAACGCGCTAGTCACGACGGTTGTACATTACTATTTTTCTTTTTGGTTATTTGACTTAAATTATTACAATTATAAATTTAAACAATAACTCACAAAACATGATTACATTTTACCTTATGAATTTATGATATTATAACTACTTAACTCTATTAATGTGTTATTTCCCTTTTTTCCCTAATTTGCATGAATTCCCTAATCTTTATCCTAAATTGATTTACGCTTCCAATAGATTTAATATTATGAGGTAGATCATTCCATAGCCGTATAGCATTGATCAAGAACTGCCTCTCAGAGCATAAAAGCTTCCATCTAGGGCATATAAAATTATTAGTGCGCTGCGAAGCTGCAGGTCTAAGCAAATTGTAAAGATATGATGGTTCTCGGCTTGTTATGATTTTATGTATGAAAGTCAGAGTTCTAAGTCTAATCCACGATTTCAGGTCAAGGTCAAATATCCTCCGAGTCAAATGAGATATGTGGTCGAATCGTCTGCTATTAAATACGTATCTAGCTATTGAATTTAGTGTTACATTGAGCTTTTGAAAATCCCTAGAGTCACAGTGACCAAAAACTTCTACTCCATAGAAAAGTGAGGGCACGAGAATTTGTATAGCTATAGTCAATTTGAGGTGAACGGGTAATTCCGACTTAGAAACTGCGAGCTGCCGCAGCATTCCATATGTCTTACCGGTTGCTTTTGAGATGTGGTTGGTCCAAGTTAGGTTGTTGCTAAATGTAATGCCGAGATTAACTGCATGTTCAACATAATTTATTTGAATGTCATTTATGACAACTTTTGGTAACTGGCTTGTGACAAGGGTCTTCTTATGGTATATATAACTATGCACTTGGTCTTAGGCGGGTTAAGCCCTAGTCCATTATCGTTCGCCCAAGTATCGATTTCAGCAAGCACATTATTTGTTGCATATACACATTCATTTATATTTATTATTGACTGACATAAATTTGAACGTCATCAGCTTACATATGAACATCACAATCAGACAGGACATTAGGAAGATCATTCACATATACAGAAAACAACAAAGGCCCTAAAACTGATCCCTGAGGCACACCACGCGTGGCCGAACAAAAGTTAGAAATGCAGGAGCCGGAGACCACCGCCTGCAATCTGTTCTTCAGATATGTCTTAAGAAGATAAACTGCAGTACTAGAAAAGTTGTACATGTTTTTGAGTTTCGTGCAGAGAATTTCATGATTGACAGTATCAAATGCTTTGCTATGATCAAGCAGCGTCAAAAAAGTTACACTACTATCGCCAATCTGTTTCCTGATGTCCTCCACTATACCAGTTATTGCAGTGATGCATCCTCGATTCTTCCTAAAACCTGACTGTTTTTGATTAAGTAGCCTGTTTTTATTGAGGAAGCACTGCATTTGTGTAGCCAAAAGATTCTCAAATATTTTGGATATGTACGTAAGATTGTCACAGGCCTAAAGTCCTTATTGGATTTCGGAATTGGAATAATTTTTCCAATTTTCCATGCATGTGGAAAAGTGGACGTAGTAATAGCCGAGTTTATAATATGTGTAATATGTTCTAGTATCACATGCAGTAGTATTTTCACAAATTTCGGACTAACGTTATCTAGACCTTCCGCATTTGACTTCACTTTTAAGATACTTTCAACGACGTCACATGGACTAACACAAGAAAAACTAAAACTATTATCACAGAGCGGTAAGAAATTAACATAATTATTACACGTGGCCTCAGGTACATCTAGTTGCGTAAACTTCTCATTTAATTCATTAACATTAATAATTTCCGTTAGTTGTGTCTTAGTTTTTCCTATTCCTAGTTTCTCCAGGATTGTCTGCTCATAGCAACTTGGCTAAATTTGTAGTTGAAATAATTTCGCTTTGCTATTTTAATCATTTTCGTTACAGTGGCCCTTTGCTTTTTGTATTCCGCTTGAAGACTAATGGTTTTATACCGCTTCCACCTGAGGTATGCAACATCGCGCAATTTTATGTGGCGCTGTATGTTGTTGTTGAACCAAGGCTGCTACATCGGTTTAATATGTTTAGTTCTGAGGCGCACGCATTTATTAAAAAGATATATTATATTAGTGTTAAAAACTTGCAGTTGGTAGTCAACATGAGGCGAGTGGTATATGGGCGTCCAGTCACAGGCATTAAATTCTAACTCTAGTTCTCTGTAGTCAATGTTTTTGTAGTCCCTAAATTGAATCGAAGTTTCACTATAGCTAACAGTAATATCAAATGTAAGAAGAATTAGATCATGTCTTGAGAATGATGGTACTGAAACTTGGTCATAAATTTGAATCTTGCTGTCGTCATTAACAAAGAATGCATTATGAAGGGTGTTACAGGTACTCGAAAAGTGTGTTGGCATTGTTTTGTTGATTGCTTTCAATCCAAGTGACTTAAAGCTCTCAGCAAGATGAGTCTCATTTAAAAGGTTGCTGGTAAAGTCACCAGTCAGTATTGTTCCCGAATAATCCACGGAATGATCAGCCACCACATCCAACAATTGACTGAAGTCGATTTTACGATTCGGTCTATAAATGCAGCCGACAAGTGTCTTTGTTTCAGGGTTATTATTATTTATGACTAGGAACAGGTATTCAATTGCGCTTGTATTGTGTTGTTTACAAAGTAGCCTACAATTCAGTCTCTTGATAACATAAATCGCCACACTTCCTGCATGGCTAGGACGCTCAGAACGAAGTAACATATAATCATCACAAGCAACGGACGCATCACAAATATCAGACGTGAACCAAGTTTCGGACACACATATCACATCAATGTCGGAACCTACAAAAATATATCTAAACTCATCTATTTTTTTAGCAAGACTTTGGGCATTGACATGAACCACAGATAGACCTTTTGACTGTTTTTTGAGAACTCTGACCATGCTATAGGCTATGGATCTACTCCTTTCATTCTGCATTGGAATTTAACGTTATTAGAAGCGTAAACTGACCTAATACATATAAATTTTAAAACTGAGAAAAGTGATCATATTATTAATTGCTTTGATTGCGAAACCCGTTGTTGACATCTTCATGTAAAGCTTCAGCTGAAGCGGCAGTGGATGACGTTGCGGTGAGCGAGAAGAGGTCATCGCATCAGCTGGGATGAGTTTGGAAAGCTCATCTTTTCTCTCAATGCAATGCACATTCTCGCTGCTGCTGCGTCGAACATGCACTAGTCCGCGTCGGGTGAAAACTGCTGAGAGCAGCTTGAGCTTTTTAAGTCGCATTGCCTCTTTAAATATGTTGTAGTTCTCTTTAGAAAGCTGCTCGTTGACATAGATTGGTGTTGGTGCCGAAATTTCAAAGCCTAATATTGACAAGCATAGTGGTTGTTTTTGCTCGCGCCGGTGCACATCTATTGCCCTCATTAGCATGTTCTTTTCACGAATGTTTTCAAGCCTAATTATTATAGTCGGGTATACAATGCTTTGGTGCGAGCTACGGATCCGGAAAATATCTTTGATCCTTGGTGTTGGTGATACATTCAAAGCGAAGCAAAGTGAATTACAGTATGCCCGCAAGTTCTCTCCCTCATTATAAGGCACCCCGTGCAAGCGCAGGTCACATGCGTAGCTTGCCATGTGTTGCGCTGCCAGCTTCGCCTCTAAGCCTCCGACCCTCTCTCTCAAACATTGAAGTTCACCCACCTCGTGCTCAAGCTGGATAACCCGCTCCCCAAGCTGATTCATCCTCTCACCTAGCGTCTTGACTTCCAAAGACATCCCATCGAAACGCTCTAGTAAAGCATTGAGGATCCGCTGCTCACCGTTTCGCATATTCCCAGAGATTAGCTCTGCCTGCTCCGAAAATAGCTGGTTGAGGATCTGGAGAAGCTGCGGAGACAGAACGTCTGAGGACTGGGTCGCCTTTAGGTCCGTATTTGTTTTCTCACGAGCGCGCTTGGTTTGGGGTTGAGCTGGTGGCATGACTTTGATCGTGTTACAGCTGAGTGCGAAGTGTCGAGTGAAAGTTGATTTTTGAGTGAAGTGCTTTGTGTTGTAGAACTGCTCTCCTTTGTCTGTTCCCTTCAGGTCCGCTTTGTGCTTGTTGATGTTGTTTTGAACTTGGAATTTGTCCCTTTCTCAGCTCGAGCGACAAACTGGATGTGTTAATTGTTAATTTTGCCAGAAACTAAAGGCGGATCAATAAATTCAAATGGCACTGCCACGGGTGTATGTTGTTTGATTGATTATCATGGAATTTTGAATCTATTTAACTTTAAATCGCGATTTTAAATAAATTTTTTTGCTGCTGCGGACCTGTGCGTCTATGCTCTCCGACTTCTTTTTGAGGATCGGAGATAAATGGTCGGAGATGCTTCCATCAATGCGTTACAAACATCCGCACAATTTTATAATACCCTCTGCAAGGGTATAATTAAAAGAAAATAAGTTAATAAGAAACAAATATAAAATTAATTTTTTGGAGCTCATGGAAATCTGTGCTCTAATGGCAAATGTTCAAATAATAGATATTAGGGCCAACGCTTTCCTTTTTATAGCAAAACTTCAAAATATGACTGATATCCAAGCGAATAATAGAACTTTAAGTCATCCCTAAGTTTTTTGGACATTCTTAATTCCCGCAGAATTTGCGGCTTGTCGATTAGAGTAATTGCAGGTAAAAATTAAAGAAAAAGAAATTAGTTCACACTTGAACTTTTGATGTGTTCAACAGAAGAGCCTAATGAAAAATGAAATTATATTGCTTCTACTTTAGTGTATCAAAATTGCAAAGCCTACTCTGTGGATGCATCAAGCAAAAGTGAAACAGCCTGCTGCGTTCTCAAATTTTTAATCAGAAATTTGTCAGCTGTTCGCTGTTAGTTTTGCTCTCTGAGTTCTTCTTTTTTGACTACATCCGTCTCGCTTTAACATCATGTTTTTCTATGTACCTAAGGCATAATCACAGTGTTGCTTTGTGTAGGGTAACTCGGCTTCTAACCAACCAATTGTCATGAAATTTTGAGGGAATATTGATTGGAGTTTATTTCACAAAGTCCAGCTTACTATGAAATGCATCTTGTATATAGCAGAGTCCAAATATAACAGCTCTGTTCATATATCATACTGTTACAGCTCTGTTAATTAATTTACTTAAAGCTTCTTGGATACTTCTCTGCCAGGGAAACGGGTCAGTCACGGCCGACTTTAACTAAGGATGGGAACTTACAAGGTGAACCAAACTTTATGACATATTAGCAGCGTGCAGTAAAATGAAGACTCCGCGCAAAATTTCAGCTTGATAGCTTTAAAACGGAGAGACAAAAAAAAAAGACACGACCAAACGGATCTTGCCTATTTTGGGTCCTAGGAATCGAGCTGCAACATTACTTTTTCGAGCCTTTCATACGATTTTTTTTAAAACTTCTTTTCTTATGGGTTTTTTTGCTCATGTGTCTCCAGTATTCAGGTTTTCAGTTCCGAACCTCAACCAAATGTAGATCTTGTTACTCCATTTTGGACAGCAAGTTCCTATAGAGTCAGATGAACACAGAGAAAGATTTCATAAAATTTCTGCTTCTCTAGAACATTGGTACAGCGGCAAAAATCTTGACTCATTGCTGGCCTACTTATGCTGGAATTTAATGACCGTGAGTTATGAATAGTCCATAAGACATCATACTTTAATACATAAAGTAAAATCGGCTTGTCAAGATGACAACAGCCCCAAGGGGCCAAAGCCGAGCCTCTCTCAATCTCTTGGCTTGTGCGCTTCTAATTTTAGCACAAGAGAAAGGGACCTACAGTTTAACGCCGAATCCGAACGGCAGTTTTTGAGAGGCTTTTCATGGCTAATTACTGCAATGCTGGCGCCAACAGCAAGAGGTGTGGCCGGGTGTAAAGTTTTATTCAAAGAAAAAAACTTTTCATTAGATGTTCCGAGGCGGGATCGAACCCACGACCTCATTCTCAGCAGTCGCGCACACTAACCGCTGAGCCACTTCGGCCACACAACCTTAATACACCTTAATACATATCAAACATAAATTACATACTGCATTCACATTACATATGAACAATGAATACATTGTTACTCTTCAAAGAACAATAAAAAAAATAGGGGAAAGTTAACTTTGGCTCGGCCGAAGTTTTGTATACCCTTGCAGCTTCCATTGAAAACAAAAAAGTTTTTCAAACTAAGACTACTCTTTGGACCTTACTTTTCTATGGAATCTATACTATATAGATGTCTGAAAGAGCATAATACACTGTTAATTACGAAATTTGGAGGCGATCCCATTTAAAACAAAAAAAGTTTATCTCACTAGAATTTCTTTTTCGACTGATCATTCATACCGCAGCTATATGCTATAGTTATCCGATTTTGATAAAACTTTGTAAAAATGTGTTAATCACGTTGCGAATCTCATTTTAGCAAAACAGTTGCACTACGACGCGATGGTCGTGTGCAAGTTAGATTGCCATTCAAGAAGTCGAACTCTTTACTCTTTACTTACGATATGGCAATGAAACGCTTTAAACGTCTTGAACAAAGATTCGATCGCGATGCTACACTCAAAAGGTCATACTGTGATTTTATGGATGAATATATCGCATTAAATCACATGTCCTAAGCTCTACATATTGATTTAGAACAGCCCCACTATTTTATACCTCACTACTGCGTATTGCGTCAGCAAAGTTTAACTACACAACTACGAGTTGTTTTTGATGCTTCCGCGAAAACAACATCAGGGCAGTCACTAAATGAGCTTTTAATGGGCCGACGATTCAACAAGACTTGATTACCACACTATTGTCATTTCGCCTTACTAGGTTCGCATTAACAGGAGACATAGCCAAAATGTATCGCCAATTCATTGTAGACGAAGAGGATAGATGTTTTCAACTGATTCTGTGGAGACCTAACACAAGCAGCGATATTCAAATATATTGCTTGAACACGGTAACTTACGGCATGTCGGCTGCCCCGTTTCTAGCAATTAGAGCCCTGCCCTACATCTTCATTGAACTTGACGACCACGAAACCACAAAGGCTTTAGGCCTCGCATGGCAACCAAATCTCGACATATTTGTCTCTCGAAACCAATTTAAACCAGTTGAACCGATTACAAGATCTGTCTTATCAGCCGTTGCCAGAATTTTCGATATTTTGGGTCTTATCAGTCCAGTCATCATTAGGGGGAAAATCTTTCTACAAGACCTAACTATAAAGAAGGTGGAATGGGATTCGCCGCTCGAAGGCAACCTTAATGCTACTTGGTTGGAACTGACAGATGACTAGCAAGGAATTACACAGCCATAGTTTCCCAGATTTGTGCATACTTTTAAGGATAACCCATGCGAAATACATGGTTTCGCAGATGCTTCTGAGAGAGCGTATGGATGCTACATCTTCGTTTGCACAAGGATCGAGAACAAACGCAAAACCAATCTACTTATTTCCAAATCTAAAGTGGCACCAATTAAGGTACAGACTATACCTAAACTTGAACTGTGCGCAGCAGTTCTCCTAAGCAGAACTTGGCGAAAAGTTGCTCAAAAACTTCATCCATTAACCAAGGCTGTCTATTTTTGGACCGATTCCAAAATTGTTTTGCAGTGGATGCAAATGCATGCATCTCAATTAAACTGCTTTGTCGCCAACAGAGTTTCAGAACTACAACAGCATAATACCGATATCAATTGGAGACATGTCCCATCGGCACAGAACCCAGCGGATATATTGTCGCGTGGATGTAAATCATCTGATTTACTCACGAATATGTGGTTAACAGGACCTGAGTTTCTGTTGCAACCACACGAAAACTGGCCAAAAACGCCAGAAAAGCTTCCTGCACCAATCGAACAACGATCCAAATTCACCATGATGTGCAGCCAGAAAGAAGAGCCAGAATCTATACTGAACACAATTATCAACAATTGCTCATCGTATTTGCGAGTCTTACGGATCATCTCATATATATATCGCAGCACAAATGGAACTATGGCAGATCAAACACTGACACCAGCAGACGTCTTACACATACCAAGTCCCGAACTCAATGCAACATTTTGAAAAATCGTTGTTCATATTCAGCAATCATCGTATGCTCCTGAAATCCTCGCACTCCAGAAAAACAAGGACTTACAACCCAACCTGCAAGGACTGACGCCCTTTCTTCATGAGATGGAATTAGGAAGGAGCAAGGTGTGTGTGTTGAGAGTGGGTGGTAGGCTTAAACACGCAGATATACCATTTGATTCCAAGTATCAAGCGTTAATGCCCAAGGATCATCGCTTCACCAGACTGTATGTTGAATTTTTACACAGGAGTAATCTACATATTGGACCAAAGATGCTTCTAGGAATGCTTCGAGAAAGACTTTGGGTTATCAATGCAAGAGCACTTATTCGAGCTGTAGTGCGGCAGTGCATCCACTGTTTCCACTATAAGCCACGTCTCCTGGAACAAATAATGGGACAACTTCCTGCTGATCGCTTACGAGTTGGAGAACGGCCATTCCTAGTCACTGGAGTTGACTTCTGTGGACCTTTCTACACGTCATACAAACTAAGAGGAAAGCAACCCTACAAAACGTTTGCCTCCATATTCGTAAGTTTTGCTTCAAAGGCGATTCACATAGAACTGGTTTCGGAATTGTCTACAAACGCCTTTCTACTCTGTCTTCGACGTCTCACGACGTGGCGTTCCGAACAGATTGTACTGCGACAACGCAACAAATTTTGTTGGCGCAGCATCGAAGTTGTCCGAATTCAAAGAGAAATTTATTAATTCGAACGTTGTTGACCAAATCAACTTATACAGCAACTGTAAGGGTTTAAATTCTGCTTTATTTCCCCCAGATCACCGCACTTTGGAGGCCTTTGGGAGGCTGTAGTTAAGTCGGCTAAGACACTGGTCCTGAAGAACATCAGCAATTCCAATCTCACGTTCGAAGAATTGCAAACGGTTTTCGTCGAAGTCGAAGAAATTCTCAACTCCCGGCCGCTTACTTCAATGCCGGACAACCCTAACGATGTCAACGCTATAACTCCGGCACAACTTCTGAATGGGTCACCACTAACGTCCATTCCAGAAGAAACACTTTTCTTCAAAGACAACGACAAGCAAATTCGCTATCTCGACAGATGGCAAAGGGTGACCTACCTAAAGCAACAATTCTGGTCGCTATGGCAACGCGACTACATTCACTCGTTGCAACAGCGGGCTAAATGGACGAAGGAGCATCCCAATATCAACGTTGGGCAACTCGTCTGCCCCGGCCCGATCTCCCCAGAGCGACGCTCTGCATCCGACACAGCAACCCCGAGGTACGCAAGCAAGCAAGCCAGCCCGAACGTGAAGGGCCACAACTACCAGCACCAAGAAGACATTGTAATAAATAAGAATACATACACGATTATCCCTGTGTACTCATTGGGTGGGTAAACGATTACAGCAAACAGAAGAGCCAAGTGTCCCAGAATCAAATAATATCTGTGACTATCCCTTGCATCGTCGAGCCACGAAAAGAGGTCGTTACAATTGTTATGAACATATAAATTATGGAAAAGATCAACGCTTTAACACTTATCGTTGCAATTTGCCTTTTTTCCTCGCTTAAAATGGATGAACCTTTAAAGGTGAATCGAGGGTCCAGATATATGGCAGCAAAGAAAAGCATAATTTTCCATAAGAGTGGACTTTCTTGAATCCAACGCCGAATGCAACTTCTTTGACAGTGGATATTCTTGTCCTAGGTGGAAAAGCTGGGCTTCGCAAAGCAGCCATTCGCGGTAAAAAATTACCCATCATCAAATCTTCTGTTTGAAGCATTGTTTTGCAGTCTACGATAGGCCTAAAAGATAAACAAAACTCATCAACGAAAGACCAGTTTATAGACGATGAAATCAGATGTTGTGCCTTCCTCTTATATGTTATTAGAGACTCCATCATTTTAAATGAAGAGCTCCATCGAGTGTTGTTATCCAGCACGGACAATGTCTCTGTTAATTCCCAGATGAATTAACCTTCAATTTTTTTTCTTATTATATTAATAATTGCATTTGAATTGTTAAATGAAGTTAGTTATGTATAACGCGAATGTAAATGAAATGTAACAACCTCATGTAAACAAACTCTTAAGCCTTGGATATGCATTAAGCTTATCTCTCTGCTGCTGCTCTGAGCCTAGCCACTCATTGCTAGCTCCAATCAATTGTCTTCGTACAAGCAAAGCGAACGGTCGTCTTTATTTGGAAATCGCAGCAGCTAGTCAGTTTCTTTCTGACTTTCCGCGATTTCTATAAAACCAAAAAGTGGTTAATATTTCGTTATTCGAATTAAATTCTTCATGGCGCCCGAGCAGGGACTTTGGAAAGTTTTTGTTTATTAATTTAATTAAAATCTATATATATAAAACTGTTCAACCTGACTGACTGACTAGTGATCGTCGCACAGCCTAAACGGTAAGAGTTAGAGGGACAGGAGTTTCCTTATGTGGTGAAAGTGCGTACTAAGACGGGGTTTTTGAAAATTGCACCCGGAAAAGCGTCGGGAAAGTTTGTATGGGGAAAATTTTATTTTTTATCCGATTGACTAGAAATTCGGTTTGTAAGCATAGTATGCAAAATAAATGGACACGTGTTTTCCCGATTTCGGAAAATCCGCCCACAAGGAAAATTCTCGAGAAATTCGATATGCAAAAATCTATTTTTCATCCGATTGACTTGAAATTCGATTGACTTGAAGTTCGGTTTGTAAGCATAGTATGCGAACTAATTGGACACGTGTTTTCCCGATTTCGGAAAATCCGCCCGCAAGGAAAATTCTCGGGAAATTCGATAAGCAAGAATCTATTTTTCATCCGATTGACTTGAAATTCGGTTTGTAAGGATAGTAAGTGAAATGAATTGAAATGTAATTTTCTGATGTTGGAAAATTTGACCTTAGGGTTGGAAAACTCAGGGAAAACTCTGCAGCCAAAAACCGATTTTCATCCGATTGGCTTTAAACTTGGTCTGTAAGGATAGTATAAGAAATAACGATAACGATAACCGATACCGATAACGGTAACGATAACGATTACGATAACGATAATGATAATGATTCCGATACCGATGGCGTTAACGGTAACGATAACGATAACGAAAGCGACTGCGATTTCGATAGCAAAAGCGATAGCGATTACGGTAATCTTACCCAAGGCCGGTCGGAAAAGAAAAACTATATCGGTTTTATGTGATGTCAGTATAGATTGACGGCGGCGTAGCGAAGCGCATTCGGATGTATCTAAAGGGTGATTTTTTAAGAGCTATGGGACAGTTTTTCAAAAAAAACACATAAAATTCAGAAAAATGCATAAAATTTTTATTTGAATCGATAGCACGGTCCATATAATTTAGTGTTTGAAGATTATTTCATGCAAATGCTGACCGTGACTGCCTCAAATGGTCCATCCGCTTAGTCAAATTGTGGCATACTCTTTCCAACATTTCGGCCGGTATCTCACGAATAAATGCTTCAATGTTGTCTTCCAAATCGTCAATTGAAGCGGGCTTGTCTGTATAGACATGAGCTTTAACATAGCCCCACAAAAAATAGTCAAAAGGCGTTAAATCGCACGATCTAGGCGACCAATTGACCGGTCCCGAACGTGAAATAAAATGTTCACCGAACTCGCCTCTCAATAAGTCCATTGTTGCGCGACTTATGTCCCTGGAGCGGATAGGGTAAGAATTGATTAATTTTACTTTACTTTGAACAATCGTTCCCAAAACAAAAGATAAGAGAGTTGTTCCGTTCGGATTTAATGTCGAGTTTATTCTGAATTTTGGTTTTGGTTTTAGGTTTAACAATAGCTTATTCTATGGGCAATGGTTGGCGAAAACTGCTGACGATGCGTCTGGCCGATTTCCGTCGTTGCTGTTGGTTGTTGTTGTTGGTCTCTTCTCTTGTTGTCGGTTTAATTCTTGGTATGCACTTGTTGCTGATTCTTAGAGTTGTTGTTAATAGTTGCTGATAATGCGGCATGTGCCGGATCTTGTGAAATGTACACAGGTCAACGTTACTAATTAGGGTTGATGAACCCGGGGTGGTTTTAATGGGCTAGCAGTTGGTACGGAGTATGTGGCATACGTAACTCCTCCCCCCCCCAGATGGAAGCGTGGGGAGTGAAATGTCGCCAGCTTCCACGGAGTAGGTTGCTTGAACCGATTTGCGAAACTTCCAAAGGACTGCAATAAGTAACCCGGTAACCACAAATATGATGGAGAATGCCCCTCCGAGAATTTCGGTGTATGTTTGTATTCTCCAGTGTGCATTGTCAATTTGGTAGCTTTGTTTGAGGTTGTCGTCTTCGAGTTTTTCGAGGGAGAGTGGTATAATGGTTTTGCTACTATTAATGATTGCTTCGGGGACTGGTGCGATATAGATATCGTCCCAAAATGTTCCCAAAGTCATGTTGGAAAATTTCGTCGTTAATAGATACTTCGCAGTTGCTGTAGTGGATGACAATAGTTCCGGAAATAGTACGATTGGCAGTTTGGCAGGTTGATTTAAGTTCGCTAGCCTTGATGTTGATCGCAACGATAGTGTTTTCTTCTGGTTGGAAAATCGTTCTCACCATGCCCATATTTTTAATTATACAATTTGAATCCTTATTATTTAAGAGGTTTCCAATACAATTATTATCTAGTTTTGTGTGTTTTTTTGTTACAGAAAAATGTTTTGTATATTTTGTTACATCTAGTGTTTGTGGTAAGTGTTAGATTGGTATTAAATATTGCATAGTCTTCTGTCGATATCAGGTTGAAGGTTAGATTGGATTAAAATTGCAGTCTTCTGTCGATATTATTTTCGTTTGATTTATAGGCAGGGGTAGAATGTGATAGAATTGAAAATGGTTTGGGTCGAAATTTGGGATTTGAATATTGAAAATGATTCGAGAGTCATTATAGTAGGCTTGTAAGGTAAGGAGTTCATAGATATTAGTTATTGAATTTAAGTTGACGTGTTGCTTGTCAAGATTTTCTTTTATTGACTCGATTTCAGGAGGGTAAGAATGAATTTTGGAACTATATTAAGTCTAGCTTCTATAATGGCTTCTGAAATATCTCTGATGTGAGTTGTCAAGATGTCTATATTGTAGTTTAATTGATTTAAGTATTGAATTTCTTTGATCATGTCGTGGGTTGATTTTATAACGTAGTTTGTGGAATTAGAGTTTTTATTTAGATACATTTCTATTTGCCCTTGGATCTTGTTAATATGATCAGTTATATTGTGAAATCTTTTAATCATTTGCTCGTTTAATGTGTGTGTGTTTTCGGATACTAGTGAGGAATAAGACTGTGCTTTCTCGATTTTGTTGATTTGGTCATTGATGCGTTGAGCATCGGAATCGTCCATGTTTCCTGTAATAAATTTGACCATATGTCCTAGTCCATTGGATATTTGAACGGGATCGATCGTAAAATCGCCGTTAGTTACGTCCACAGGAAGAGATGTTATTATTTTTGACCGTGGTGGTACGGTTATTCTCTCGGACGTTACCTTCTTTTGGATTGTGAGAGGCAATGTTGCCGTTGGTGAAATTAGTAGGCGACGTGGCAAAGCAATTTCCGCTTTTATTAAGTCTAAGTTATCTAGACCTAAGAGTCCGTCGAAATAGTTGTGAAATTTATGTACGATAAAATTGAATCTCCCGTGGGTGTTAAACTCTTCGAAAATTGGAAAAGAAGCTTTCTTTTCCAGCGTAAGTGTGCTTAGAACAGTTGATATTGTGACTGGCTTGCAATCTATGTAGTCCGTTTCGGACACAAAGTCAGGATTTATAAAAGATACTTCTGCTCCCGTGTCTATTAGGAATTTTAGAGGTCGACCGAATGGGGAAGATATTGAAATGTACGGAAGGGAGGATCCGACAATGTTAATGTCTATCAGTTCTGTTGGTCCGGTGAGGCGGGTGGGTGAAAATTTCCAACCTCCTCAATGTTAAACTGAACTTCGAGATATGGTTGCTGTTCTGGTGGGCACCCTACCTTATCAGTGATATTAAAGTCAAAAGGTGGTTGTTGATCCGGTGGGCAGCCTACTTGATTAATGTTATTGAAGTCAAAAGATGGAGCCGATTTGTTTGAAAAGTTTGTTCTAGAGCTTTGCTTGAAGTTAGTGAAGCGTGAACCATTAGACTTTTCTTGTTTGGGTGGCATAATGGCCTGCTGTTCCTGTGGTCTGTTAAATGGATTTGAATGGTTTTGTGGAAGAGAATGCGGGGCTGGCGGATAAGACGGAGCTGGTGGGTAAGACGGAGCTGATGGGTACGACGGAGCCGGTGCACGATAACTATAGCGATTGTTCGGTAGATAGTTGTAAGGTTGTTGTCTTGGTTTTTGTAGTCTGTAGAAACTGTTCGTATATGGATGTTGTTGGTACTGGTTGTTATTGTATGGTTGTGAATAAAATTGTGTTGGGTAGTTTGGATAGTTTTGTCTAGGTTGGTGGGTTTTGATAAGACCTATGGTTTGCTCTTGGAGTGCTCTTGATGCAGCTATTCCTTCTTCTTTCAGGCAAAAAGAAAAAGCTGTCGCTAAGTCTTTTGGGTTGCGACACCTTATATTAGCTCCTAGAGGTTCTCGTAGCCCAACTAAAAATGAGTCGAGGCACATTTCGGCGTAAAGTGCCCTTTTGTGTTCCGTGAACCTTCTATCAGTTTCGTTCATAAGAATTGAATTTAGAAGTTCTGTCTGGATATTCAAGATGTCTGTGTGGTATTCACCTGCTGTCCTATTTCCTTGCCTTATGCAGTGTAAGTCCCTAAGCATTTCGCTCTGTGAACGATTGTTAGTAAAAGTGTTCAAAGCGCTGACTTAATTTCGGGCCAACTCATTGGTATTAAGTTTGCACTTAGGAAGTCGCCTGCTTGGCCAATAATTTTGTTTCTTATCGCTCTTAAAAGCATTTGACCGTAAGGAGTATGGTTGGCTCCTGAAATTAGCATTAAGATTTCCTCAACATTTGTTATAAAATCAACAAGTTGGCGGGGGTTGCCTTCATAATTTGGAAGATTCTTTATCGCGTCTGGGATTTTAAGGGTGTTATATATATCCTGCTGTATGTTGGGGTTTACAACGTTAACCGGTTGTGGTTGCATATTTGAGGGTTCTTGTGGTGGGTTTACTATAGAAGCTGATGGTGTAAGGGGGTGTATGGGTATATTTTGCTGGGGTTCCATTTCCAAAACTATCTCTTCGTCTATTTGCTGCAATTTCTTCTGTTTTTTTATTGTCAAAATTTTTTGTAACGCCAACTCTTTGGCTTTTCGCTTAAACATAAATGTTGTATAATAACTTATAAATAATTGTTTCTTTTATTTTATTTAGTATGTTGAAAAAAAAGGAGGAAAAAAAAATTTGTTAATAGATTTATATATATTTTTTTTTGTATATTTTTATTAGCCAGTAGCTGGATTGTCCTTCTACCCTGGAGGGTCCGGCGTTCGGAATCACAGGATTGGATTAGTTATACCTGTTGACGTTAGCAACTTGGTTGGGATATAGTAATTGATCTTTTTACATAGAGTTATGAATGTAAGACAAAAAAAAATTTTTTTTTTTTTTTTTTTTTTTGTAGAAACAAAATTTTTCTTTTTTTTCTTTACTTACATTAGAAGTGTTGAGAATAATCTCGACATTTTGGTTCTCGGTTGATGGTGATAAAAAAGTCTGAGTCCTTGACGCTAATATTCCCTTAGCGTTGTGGTGCGCAAGAACAAAATTTCTGTTACATAAATAATTAAAATTTTTTATTATTTTTTTTTTTTTTAAATTGTATATTTTCCTTTCTTTTTTGTTAAACTTGTGGAAAATTGTAATGATCTGTGGATATTTTTTTTTCTTTATTTTTATTTTTTTATTATTTTTTTTTTTTTTAAATAAGTTGCAACAACTTCTGATATTCCCTCAGAGCAGAGCAAAATTATTTATATTTCCACAATCACAAATGTATCTTTTTTTTTTTGTAAAAAATTTCTTTCAAATAATCCGCAACAACTTCTGATATTCCCTCAGAGTAGTCAAATTATTTAATTTCTTTTCACAATTACGAAATATATTTTATAATTAATTTTTTTCTTGTTTCTTTTTTTTTTTTTTTTTTGCAACAGGGATTTTGTTTTATTTGAAGATTTATACTTCCACTCTCACGCACACACACGGATTCTTTTTATGACTCTTTAGCACTCACAAACAACCGACC
The DNA here is from genome assembly GCA_018904265.1 of Lordiphosa collinella. Lineage (NCBI taxonomy): Eukaryota > Metazoa > Arthropoda > Insecta > Diptera > Drosophilidae > Lordiphosa > Lordiphosa collinella. The sequence continues at coordinate 1,270 of JAEIFV010001072.1, read as the reverse complement.
GTCGACTGCGCCACTTATGTCCCTGGAGCGGATAGGGATATAAGAATTGATTAATTTTACTTTACTTTGAACAATCGTTCCCAAAACAAAAGATAAGAGAGTTGTTCCGTTCGGATTTAATGTCGAGTTTATTCTGAATTTTGGTTTTGGTTTTAGGTTTAACAATAGCTTATTCTATGGGCAATGGTTGGCGAAAACTGCTGACGATGCGTCTGGCCGATTTCCGTCGTTGCTGTTGGTTGTTGTTGTTGGTCTCTTCTCTTGTTGTCGGTTTAATTCTTGGTATGCACTTCTTGCTGATTCTTAGAGTTGTTGTTAATAGTTGCTGATAATGCGGCATGTGCCGGATCTTGTGAAATGTACACAGGTCAACGTTACTAATTAGGGTTGATGAACCCGGGGTGGTTTTAATGGGCTAGCAGTTGGTTCGGAGTATGTGGCGTACGTAACTCGCGTGCTGTGTGGCATGTGGCACCGTCTTGTTGAAACCACATGTCATTCAAGTCAAGCTATTGCATTTTGGGCAAAAAAAAGAGGGATATCATCTCACGGTAGCGCTCACCATTCACATTTACGTTACGATTCGCATCATTGATAGTCATCACTCTACGTAAGCGTGTTGGTGGTTTAATGTCCAACAATGTAAATTTGGTGCGAAATTTAGTCACAATAGCCCGAATAGCCGCTTCAGTGGGTCGATTAAACTGACCATAAAATGGAAGAAGCGCGTGATGAACTTTCTTAACAGAGCACGCATTTTGATAATAAAATTCAATAACTTGCAAGCGTTGTTCGTTTGTAAGACGAGTCATGGTTGAATTATAGACCAAACTGAAGATGTTTGACAGTGAAACAGAACACGAAACGTGCTTGAGCTGTTTAAACCAGTATTGCCAAAAAGATAATAGCTCAAAAAATCACCCTTTACAATAATGCATGTTTTATTATTCAAATGTATTAATAGTTTAATTGCAAGTTAAAATAATCCTAATACACTCTTTACGTTTGTAGATAAATAAGAATCAAACATAGCAGCTGTTACGACGCTGCTTTGGTTTCCAGGGCTGGCACCGGCTAGCTTAGTCCCATCCCAGGGCAGGATTCATCCCAAGCCCACAGCGCGCACAATCACCACAATAAACGACTCTCACCAACAAACAAACAAAAAATTTATTGTTCCGCTCGTCACAAGGACAAACGCATTCTTATCCTGTTCAATTTTTTTTTTTTTCGCTTGTCACAAGGACAAACGCATTCTTATCCTGTCAAT